>JANHFT010002118.1:70004-84069 GCA_032467955.1 Pseudoxenodon macrops
AGCTGCTTTTAACAGAAAGCATCTGTAAGAGGTTCAATAAACATGCAGGGAAAGAAATAATTTATCTTTTGGGTATCTTCTTGTACATAATTTGAAAACACTGCTCCTCCACCAAGGCAGAAGTAGCAGTTGCAGTAGTTGAAGTTGGTAATGGTCATCCTTTGTTGTTCCCCCTGAATTTATTTTTCTTTGTTCTTTACCATTCTATCACAATTTTGTCTCAGAGATGCTGCAAAAATAATGCCCACTAATAATACAACTGCTAATATCCAAGTAAAATGTTTTTCAGAAAAAGTCACAGCATCATCAACATAAATCTGAAACAGAAAACATGTAAAATATCTGTTATTCAATTATTACTAAAATAATTATTATAATAATTAACCCTCCATGAACATTATCTTCTGTTTCAGTTCCCCCCCCCCCCTGGACTTGGGTAGCTTTTTAGGAAAATAAACTTTTAAAAGTACGAGAAAGTGGTTATTCAGCTCGTTCCATGGTGCACACTTGTCTTGCATTCCCTTCCTCTTAGCTAGGGTGCCGGGATGGCCAAAACATTTCTCTAATATTATATATCTTCAAGGATACTTGATTGTTAATGATAATCAGTCCCTTTAATATGTAAATTAGTTGACAAATGTATCTGTGGTACAAGACTTAAAAGTACTGAAACTCTAAAGTTGAACTTTAAAGTAGTTGATAAAAACAAAATTGATGATATTTGGAAGATTTTAAATGTTTTAATCTAGAATATAATTCTTATTTAACAGTATTTAGAGTTTTGAGAAAGGGGATAAGCACAAATATAAATTTCCAGCTTATTTTGGATGTGTGCTACTTCTGCTTAACTTGTGAACTAATTTCCGTCTAAAGAATATATATTCTGAATCTAATTCTGGGGAAAGAGATCATGTATTCAAACATAATCTTTTGAGGTGCAGTAACCCATAGGATGGCTCCACCATGCACTGATGAACTTGTCTGTATATTTGTATTATAAACGTTTAGTTTCAATATTCCATTATTAAAATTATTTCAGCATTTTGATTGCCTTTGGTAAATTTTAAAATGTGTCACTCCAATGACCTGATTTTTGCTAGGTCATCGTTTGTGTAAATGTCGTTTATTTAATAAATCTATTGGTTCTGCATGACACACCAAATTAGTAACAGTTTTATTTAAATTGCAAAACTGTTTTCTTGTTAAGTTTATTGTTAAAAGAAATATAGTGCATCAATGTCACTCTGGACTACGTTTGCAAATGTAAAAAATGACAAACGGTGGCTTAACTATTTCAGGGACAAATGAGACATGACATTTTGGATCAGCCTAAATTTATATCTCCAGCCTAATTCTGATTTGATAAAACCATTGAGAAAGGGCATTTGAATATGATCAAGAACATACCTATGTTGTAAGAAAAGATTTTCTTAATGGGATTGTAAATATGCCTCATCGCTGCGATTGTTAAGCGATTTTAAAAGTTGTTACGTGGATGGAGTCCCAGGTAAAGAGCCTGGGTGACTCTGGGGTTGGGGAGACCCTGAGGGTCCTAGCGGGGTCATCCGCTCAGGAGTTGAAAATCCTGCTGAAATCCAAGGAAGTTTTTCAGCTCCTGAGTGGAGAGACATTTGTGGGTAGTCTCTATTGGGCCTCCCAGGGTTTCCCCAACTCTTGAGTCACTCCAAACGTCTTATCTTACTGGGTTGCCTCTCTGTTCTTGGATTTCAGCTCTGTCTTGTCTCTGGGAGCTGGCTCAAAGAGCTGCCTGCAGAAGCATTTCAGCTCCTACAAAAGAGCTGCCTGTGGAAGGATTTTAGCTCCTGCATGCTTGGATGCCATGGCACTCAAATCCTTGGACAAACAATTAAATTTGTAACTATATAGAGAAGTACATTTATCACTCTACTTAAATCTGCTGTAAAGAAGACTGAAAGTCACTGCTTTATATACTTTTTTTCTAGTTTCCTTTTTTCTCTTTTGTTGCACTTTTAGCTTTTTCATTGATTTCTCTTTTTTTCTTCCTTCCTAAAAAGAAACTGCATTGCTTTTTGTCAGCGTTCCAAGTAGATCAGATGGCAAACACAGCAAGATGAGTTAATTCTATTTTATTGTAAGGCTACATTAATAGCATCTTGCAAGTCTAAAAGTATCAATCTCTTTTTTAACGCCTGATGAGTTGGGGCAGATCCTTTCTCAGTCTCTTTCTCTGCCCATCATTCAAATGTATCTAATTGTTCCCTAGGCAGCATCTCTTTCCCTTGTTTCTCAATGTCATTCCCATATGCCATTACACTTTCACAGAAAAGATATAGCAAATGCTGGGCACGATGGTGTTAATGGTTGAATAATATCAGTTAGACTTCACAGATAACCTTTAACGTGATGGATATCCAAGTCTTTGTGCTCCCAACTACTGATGCAAAAATAGAAAAGATGGATGAGTTTTATGTTCAAGTTCAATCTATAATTGACAAGCAGGATTTGCTGCAATCTGGATTGGAGACTGGATTGCCAAAGTTGGAAAATAGTAAGGAGAAAAACATAGTTGGATGGGCTAGGAAATAGGAAAAAAACAGCAGAGCAACTTATCAATTTCTGCCAAATCCAATAGTTTCTACATCGCTAAAGCATCCTTAAAAAAATTAAATGCTTATATGCCTGGACATCAGAAGACAGATAATGAAATTGATCACATTATGGGTGACAGCTACTTTGATGCAATGGTTTAGGCATCGGATTTAGAACCCCGGGAGACTGAATTCTAGTCTTGGCTTAGACACCTTTGTCACCTTGGGCCAGTCACTTTCTTTCAGCACTATGAAGGATGCAGTGGAAAACCACTTTCATAATTTGGCCAAGAAGACCACATGGACTTGTCCAGGTAGTTGCCAAGAGTCAACACTGACTTGAAGGTACACACACACATACATACACACACACACACTATTGGTACAAGGAGATGAAAGACCTCAGTTAATACATGGCTGCAGCCATGTAAGAGATCACAAACTGCAGATTTGCAAATTCCAAGCCAAGCCTAGTGGAAGTACAAAGCTAGACAGTTTCCAGGATATGATCTTCAGAACTTTCATTTTCAATGAGAACTTCAGGAATTACTTCAGTTCCTGAAGCTAATTGATGGAGACCTAGAGGAATTGTGGGTTTAAATCAAATAAGTTGTTAAAGATGATGGTGAAAAAAGCCTTTCAAAGACCATGAAATGGTAGAAATGTTGTCAGCTTGAAGATATTTCTAGCAATCTTTTTCCCCCACACTTTTCATATTTCCATAGAGCACCTTAATTACTTCAGGTTGCATGATTTTCCCCTGTTGGTGGGAAGAGGAAATTGTCCAGTCCAAACTTCATTGCAATATCTTGACTATACAGACACATTGAACAGCAATTCTATTTCAGATGGTGTTTTTCCATACAGCTTCAGATCATCCATGCAAAGGAGGTGGGGTAGCCTGGCAGATGTTTTTGACGATTGATAACCATGACCTAACTTGTTCAGTATTGCTGACAGAGGAATAAAAGTAATGAATACAATTGTGATGACAGTGAATCTCCTTGAAAGTTTCCTCTCTTGATATTAACCTCTCCTAGTCTGCAATCATTGACCAGAAACTGTGTCGTCCATTGTATCATTGAATTTTTCAAAAACAAAAACAACAAAACTGCTACAGTCCCTTTGGTTTTGGTAAAAATGGCAAATTATTTCCTAATTTTTCTACTATTTCAACTGAAAAAAAAAGTTAACATGATATTTCAGAGTTCACTATAGAGATGATCCATATTTTCTCTTTTGCTTGAATGGACAATATGAGAAAAACTTAAGGGAAGTTCATGGATAGAAAGATAACAAAAGGAATGTAACATCATCTATTTTAAAAATTACAATAGTGTGGTTTTGAGGTGGAAGAAAAGAACAAGAATTTTAGAAGCTTCCATTACATGTATATAAGATTATTATCCATGTTTGCTAATCCCTGAATTCAAAGACCCTACAACAACCAACAATGCAAATTGTGCTACACACAAGGGTTCTGCATTTTTTGGGTGGGAAGAGTACAAGTTGCAAGGTTAAAAATGTTTTTAATGGTGTACAAGGGCACATGCGTGCCGCTAGAGTATTAACAAAATAGTTTTGAACAGCATATATGTGTACAGGCATGTAGCTGGAATATTAAAAAGAATTATGTACAAAGGCATCTTGTACATACCAGCATATCTCTGCCAATATTTAAGGTCAGCTTGCTCAAGAGATTCATAAAAATTATTTAGGAGTTCAAAGAGCCAAATACATCATAACACTTTTCATACAGATTCATTATGGTTTGCCTCTCTGCCGAAACAGTTTCTGTTAACAGAGATGGTTGACGAATTATTTTTTGCTATTGCAGTTAACCAGCATGTGACCCCAGTCACGAAGCATGACAAGATAACTTTCCTCTTACTGCTTTCGAATTTTTAAAAAAATGTTATTATCCTTTTATCTGATATTGTAATGAAGCTGAATATATTTATTTTGCCTCATGGAAACTGAAACTAAGTTGAATCACATAAAAATATGTATTGGTCTTTATTTGGAGATAACTGAGGCTGATTCTCATTTGTTTGTATCCAGGAGTCTTTTAGGATAATCTGAATTACTCTATGCATACATGTCAGTTAACGATGATGAAGGCAAGGGGGAATACCTTAGCCAGCTCATGCAAATGAAAGCAGCAGCATGTATCATGCTTGGACTAGCTATCCATTTAACAGCAATATTCCTGTTTGATGCTGACACTTGCCTTTATTGCTTCCTTTGATGCCTAGAGTAATTACTTTCCTTATCCGTCATTGACCTTAGCCAAGGCTGGTAAATCAAACAAATGAATAATCTCAGTGGCAACCCATCCTAGGCTATTCAAGGACAGGATATGATGCTCCTTGTTCATGTTTCTCACACGTTTCTCTCACTTTGATTCAGTTCACTCATTGGTCTAAGCCATAACACGCATTTGGTTGGCCTTGGTGTATTGTATTAACCAGCTGTAGTAGTTTACAAACCTATAGTTTGTGATGTAATGTGATATGTGAACTTAGCTATTTGTGATTTGTTCAATGAAACATGTTGAAACAAACTATGGGTTAACCTGATTTGGGACTGTAGATGATATTACTGCAGCAAAATTAAAGCCATACTGTATTTCTGTGTAGTTTTATAAAGGAAACACATAAACATATATTAATAAAAAGTTCAAATCGCAGCCAGAATTTTGTTTGAAAATATTCTCACCTGCCACAATGCCCGGCCCTCCCACCTGCAATACATAGTGATAATGGTACAAAGCATCCTATCATTAAAAGGTAAACACACAGTGGTAGAAAAAGGTTTGTCCTCTGTCAAATTAATGTTTTGTAAGTAAACAGACGTAGGAGAAGAGCAGGCAGAATGTGGGGGGTGGGAGGCAGAGTTAAACGAGTCATCAGCCTAGAGTCCTTACGGTTTCACTAATGATCCAAGTCCAACTTCTCTTAAATTCCGTTTAACCTTATCTGATGCCAATGTAGTAGTGAACTTTACTAGATTTTTGTGAATATAGGCTTGAGCAATAAATCTTCTGATTTGCAACTTAACATGTGTTACTGATCCTTTGTGCCTGACACCATATCCACCATAACATGTATTGTTTTCCCCGAAAGGTGGACTCAATTTTGTTACAACTGATAAAGTCTGATTATATCTAGAGAGTGCTATTTTTCTGGGGCATGGATATTTTAATATATCTATCTATATACAGGGTACCGTTTTTATAAAACTAGAAAACAACAATGCTTCAAATAAGATGTTTCCTACGGTGTTATCAGCAGAAAGTTTCATGCTGTGTCTTAAGCAGAGTTCAAGGTGCTGCAGGGTGATACTTTTGAGGGATTTTTATGACACCGTTAAGGCTTTCTTATAGAGACATCCCAGTCTTCATAGCCACCACAGTGCATACAGATCTCTACTTTCCTTGCTAAATGGAGACCCAGATATTGAATGTAATTCCAGGTAGAAATATTTCGGCATCTCAAATATTTGCCAAGTGTGAAGACTTCCTGCATGTTTTGCTGCAGGAAGAAGTTTATGGATCCTTTTGGCTTTGATGGCATTAATAATGTTTTCTTTCACATGTTGGCATATTAATGGGGAAATGGTTTAGAAAATTCATATGATGGGAATCCTTAAGCAAGATGGAGGACCTGGTGGCAATGAAACTGCAAAGAAAATGGCTGGTATAGTGATGACAAAAAAAAACCACAATTCACCTAGATTAGACTCTGAGAGTATTCTCTAGGATTGATGGCAGGAAAGAAGTCGTTCCTATCAGTATTGCTTCTATTAGTAGAGTTGTCCTGTCTGATAAGAGGCTTTAGGGAGATGGAGAAGAGATTGCTTAGTGCTTTCTATGATTTATTTATAAAGTGTTTTTAAAAATAAAGATTATTCCTGCGTTGCAAAGTGCCTGAATGGCGATTGTGTGATGGGATTGCTGTGATAGTTGTAAATTTGAGGAAAAACTTTTTCTTTACCAAGTTGCTGGTCCCAATTCTGGTTGCTAAGAAACAACTACCGGTACCTGTAGCAATATTGCAACAGGAAACAGTTTTTTTTTATCATGTCCATTCCCACAGTCTTTTGGAGCAGACATATTTTAACAACTTTACTAAAATCCAGCAGGATGAAGACTTTATAGGGGGCCTCTGTTCCAGAAAAGGGGCCCACAACTGAGAAGACACAACTTCCTGATCCCATTGATGTCATGCCTTGATAAAGTCAATTCTTCCCGATATTGCTATATAGACCAGGGGTCGGCAACCTTAAACACTCAAAGAGCCACAGATGGTCCTAACCAGAAGTCTCCCGTTCAATTCTGGAGCTGACCGGAAGTCCGGTTCCCCCACCATAGAGTCTCCTTCTAGCACGACATCCTTTTTTCTCTACTTGTCCTAACCGAAAGCCCGATCAATTGTGGAGCCGACCAGCAACAGGGAGCCACAGCAGAGGGGTGAAAGAGCCACATGCGGCTCCAGAGCCGCAGGTTGCTGACCCCTGCACTAGACCACGGGTATCAAACCTGCGTCACATTGCCGTCACATGATGTTTCACGTATTTCCCATTTGCGGAGCCTGGGGTGGGCGTGGCCTGCGTGTGACGCATCTGGACATATTCCGCCAGTTTGACACCGCTGCACTAGACCATACAAGCTCTAAAGCAAGGATGGGAAGTGGGTCGTTTCTTTTGTTCATTTCCCACCTAAAGGAAATACCTCGAATTAGGATCACTTGTTTAGCAACCACTTGAACTTAAAATGGTGCTGTGACTTACAATCAGTCTTCAGAGTTATGACTGTCACAGAATCCCCATGGCGATGTGATCAAAATCTGGGTGCTTGGCAACTGGCATATATTTATGACAGTTAAAGCATCGGGGGTCACACGAGTGCCATTTAAGACCTTCCTAGTTGGCTTCTGATAAGCAAAGTCAATGGGGAAAGCTGGATTTGCTTAACGACCATGGCGAAAAGAATTGAGTGCAAATCACTTAACTTCATTACTTCACAACAAACATTCCAGTCCTAGTTGTGGTCATAAGTTGAGAACTACCTGTATTAGGCAATTGTAAGACACTGTAGGAGAGAATCATACAGACAAATAGGGAAATTAAAGTGTATAATATAGCAGGTTAGGTGAAAACTGAAACTAAGGGAAATCCGTATGCTCTGTGCTGCAACACGTATCACAGGCCAATGGAGTATACGAGAGAGGGAAAAAGCTGAGCAGAATAAAGGGAATAATTATGGAAACATAATTATCTTCAAGGGAAAATATGAGATGAGGTGGAGAACAACAAATGGGAGGAATCTCTACCTGGGAGTCAGGGGATCTATTTTCTACTTCACCTAGGAAATAAGAAACTTAATAAAAGATTATCGAAAGAGCCTATACAACCAGGAAACATAAAGGGAGCAATTAAAGGAAGGCAACAGTAGAATCTTTTGTGGAGGGAATAAGAATTTTAGGAGATTACGATCAATAAAGGAAGGGAATGCAGTGAAATTGAGCACAGGTCACTAGATGAAATGATAGTTTCATCTAAAATGTTTTTGTTTTAAAAAAAAACTAGATATAACCCAAAATGTTGTGGATGTTTGATGGTCCTGAAAGTAGCCATGCCTAGCATTTCCACTTAGATGGGGCTGGGAGGAATTACAACATTCCTCCTGCCTTGTGGGCTTCTTCCCCAGAAGGCTTCCCCTTGGCTACTGTGGGACCAGCATGCTGAACCGGCCTGGTCTTTCCTCTTACCCAGTAAGCCTCCTTTAACTTCCCGCAACAAAAATGTAGGCAGCCAGGACCTCCCAGAGAGAGGAAAATAGGAAATATGAGGAAAAACAAGAGAGGGCAGAAAAGATAATGCTGCAGGGGACATGATCACATAATGAGATAAAGGGACATCTCTGCTGCATAGCAACTGGCTTCACACAACACAGAATACCTGGAGATGATTTATAGCAGTAGTCAAATAAGTAAGAATGTTTTAACTTGATTAGGGACCTCGGTATTTTGCAATAGAAGAAAATATCTGTAGCTGAGGGTTGAACTGTGGAGTCCTTGGTGCTCTCTGAGCTTGGTTGCTTGCTTGCAGATGTTTCATCACTCAACTTTATTATTTTTTATTAGTTTATAAATAATTCAAGGCAGCAAACATACCTAATACTCCTTTCTCCTCCTATTTTCCCCACAGCAACAATCCTGTGGCCTGAGAGAATGGCTGGGCCAGTCACCCAGCTGGCATTCATGCCTAAAGCTGGACTAGAACTCACAGTCCCCCGGTTTCTAGCCATTTGCCTTACCTAGACCAGACTGGCTGCTTGTTTATATAGAAGCTACTGGATATAAACAGGGAGCAAACCCCACACTTACTAGCACTGATGATGTTACCTAGTTGGGTAAAGAAATGTCTTAAAGCAAGCAACCAAGCTCAGAGGACAGACACCAAGGCCTCCACAACTATACTTTTATTTATTTGTTTGTTTGTTTGTCAAACATGTACAAAATAGCAGGTATAGGTATAAACATAAACAAAGGAAATAAGTACAGATAAATTGGGACAGTAAGACAGGAATGGTAGGCACGCTGGTGCGCTTATGCACACCCCCTTTACAGACCTCTTAGGAATGGGGTGAGGTCAACGGTAGACAGTTTGAGGTAATGGCTCAGGGACCCCTGAGGGATCACGATGTCATCACAGGGGGTCCACAAAAGCTTGAAGAAATGTTATGATTTAAATCTTAAGTCTTGGGAGGTCCGTGGCCATAGTCTGTGGCCACAAAAGGTATTTAAAGGTGGTGAAGAAAAGGTCGAGAGCCACTGCTTTAGGTTATAAAAATTGGCCCACCCACTAGACAGCAGCAAAGAGTTGGGTTAATTTAGCAAGGATGATCAACATTTTGTGTGAAAGCAACCTGTAGCTCTCTAAATGTTGGGTCAACACTAGTTGAGGTTGCTGGGAATTGTCATTCAGCAACAAATATGACTGCAGTAAAAAGGTGAGGGGTAACCACCTTTATAAGGCAAAATGAGGGATGGGGAAGAGCTGAGGACCATCGTAAGGCATTAAAATGAGGGGGGGAAATCTTTCTAAGGGCAGGGAGAACAACTATGGGGTGGAAGGAAGACCCAAAGGTTCCCAAGTCGCTTTTAAGATGTGATGGACTACACCTCCCATCATCACCAGTCTGACAGATCCCTACCCAGGCAGTTCTGGAGTTCATCATACCACTGGCAGATAGACACAGAAGGAGAAGAATATGGAACTATGGGGCTGGATGATCGACCCTCACGCAGGATTACATTGCCCAAGTTCACACAACCTAAGTAACCAGGTCAGTCATCATGCATTTGCACAGCGCCCTCGCCTTGATTTAGCTTTAATGATGCTGGGCTCTATCTTAGTTCAGCCTGGAGCGCACAGGCAGCAGGTGGGAACGGTTCCTTATCCTGTGCAAAGGTAGAAAACGGGCTAATGCGGTAACCTGGTTAATTAAACCCGGCCTGCCAATACAGTACATTGGGGTACCCCTCCCCCCGACATACACACACACTCCGACAGCCTTCTGGCAAGAGCCCCGCCCAGTTTCCAGAGGTGGGTCAGAAATCCGAGAAGCGCAATCAAAATAAAAATGCAAAACAGCTGCGGGGCGGGGGAAGGACGCGGGAGAAAGAGGGCACCGCGTCGTCCTCTGGGCAGCGAGAAGCCACGGAGGGCTTCCCGTCGTGGGGGGAGCGGGGTCCCGTGTGGGGAAGAGCTGGGGGAAAGAAGGTGCGCCCTCCCTCCCCAAGGAGGTGGGACTAGAGACGGCTGTGGGGGTGGGGGAGAGAGAGAGAGGCAGGAGGGGATTCGTCCTTCCTCCGGTCCTCACCTGCTGAGGCTGCTGCTGCCGCCGCTCGGCGTGGACGGTCGCTCGGCGAAGGTTTCGGCCCCGCCGGGCTCCGCCATCTTCCCGCCGCCTTCCGCTTGCTGGAGGCCGCCCCAGCCGGGGCTCGGCCGGAGTGGGACGCCGGGAAGGGGAAGGGCAGGGCCGGACAGGGCGCGGGAGAGACGGACCAGAGGGCGCTCGGCGCGTCCCCAAACGCAGGGCGCGCGAGCGTCCGGAGAGGAGAAGCTTCCCGCGCGCGCAAAATCAAAAATGGGACCACCACCACCCCCTGGAAAGCGGGGGCGGGGGGTGGGGAGGAGGCGCCCTCTGTATTTGAAGAAAGAAAGAATAAAACGGGAGGAAATAGTTTATTTATTTTTTCCTTTGAAGCGGCGTGAAAATAACGCGTCCCGGGGCGAGAGGGCGCCAAGGGGGGGGGGGGGGCTCGGTTGCGCTTTCTGCAGCCCCCACGGAAGGGCAGCGCTACGCCTCACCAGGGGACCCCGCTCCTCTCCCCGGCTCCCTTCACACGGCGCCTGCTTTGGTTGGGTTTGCACAATCCTGGCAAGCGCATTGGTGGATTCGCCCCGGAGAAGCCACTTTGGGTTTAGCCTTGGTTAAAAAGACGAGAGGTTAAGACAAGAGTTACAAAAAGACGGGGTGGGGGGTGTTCAACCTATTTTCCAAAGCGCCGATAGGCAAGAGGAGAAATAATAGATGGCAACTAATCAAGGAGAGAAGCAACCTGGAATTAAGAAATTTAATTCATTTCATGAATTAAATGTTAACCCTAAACTGCATTAACAGAGAGATACAATCAAGATCAAGTGACCTACTAATAGCACTCTATAAGGCCTTTATAAGACCACATCTAGAGTACTGCATCCAGTTTTGGTCACCACACTATAAAAAAAATGTTGAGACTCTAGAAAAAGTGCAGAAGAGACCAACCAGGATAATCGGGACTGGAGACTAAAACATGAACGGTTGCAGGAACTGGGCATGGCTAGTCTAGTGAAGAGAAGGACCAGGGGAGACAGGATAGCAGTGCTCCAATATTTGAGGGGCTGCCACAGAGAGGAAGGGGCCAAGCTATTCTTCAAAGCACCTAAAGGCCAGAGAAGGAATAATGGATGGAAACTGATCGAGGAGAGATTCAGCCTTGAAATAAGGAACTTTCTGACAGTGAGCGAAATCAACCAATGGAACAGAAGTTGCCTTCAGAAGTTGTGGGAGCTCCATCACTTGAGATTTTCAAGAAGTAATGGGACTGCCATTTGTCAGAAATGGTGTAGGGTCTCCTGTTTGAGTGGGGTGGTGGTGTTGGACTAGATGACCTACAAGGTCCCTTCCAACTCTGTTAATCTGTTACATTTCCGAACAAGTGAAAGGCTTACCTTCAGAAGTGAGTGCTCCATCACTGGAGCCTTTCAAAAAGCGCTTGATCTGAAATGGTATAGGTATATTTCCTGTTCGAGCAGGGGGTTGGACTAGAAGACCTCCAAGGTCCCTTCCATTATTCTATATTCTAACCCTGTTGTTAAGTCAAAAAGTGATTGTAATGGGATTTCAGATCTTGTTTTTTCAAACTAATCACTTTTTTAAAAATAACACCTAGAAACACCTGATCCTCAGGGACTTAATAGCAATAGAATTAAGACTTACATTTATAATTTTTTTATTTATTTTATATTTTATTTTTATAAATTTTATATTTATTATATTTATATAAGACTTCACAGTGCTTTTACAGCACACTCTAAAGCGGTTTACAAAGTTGCCCCCAACAATTTGGGTCCTCATTTTATTCACCTCGGAAGAATGGAAGACTGAGTCAACCTTGAGCCAGTCAGAATCGAACTGCTGGCAGTGAGCAGAATTAGCCTGAAATGCTGCATTCTAACAACTGCGCCACCACGACTTATCTGCAAGTCTACTGTCTTACATCTACCCATCTTATCATGAATATAATACCGATCCCGTCTATTGAGGAGGTCCATTGGATCGGACCCTTAAGATGGACTTTTTTCCGCTGTGACTCCCACCCTCTAGATCAGACATGGGCATTGTATGGCTCTTTGGCTGTGCCTGTCTGTCATTGAATACAGGAAAGGATTGTAAACAGATTGGTTGGCAATTGGCATGTAGTGCACTCACCCAAAACCAAACCAGCCATATTATTCCTTAATTTACTGTACCAATCCAGGCAAAATACCAAACCGATCAGTGAATAGAGGCTGAACCTGGGACTTTCCGATGCTGTTAGTCTTCTACTCACCAATAATTGAACTGCAGGTTGCTTCTTATCGTAATACTGAGCACTGCTTTGATATAAAAATCAAAGCATTGCTCCTTTTGCAATACTCTTTGCTATTTTGTTGAATCCTGTCCTGTGTGGGTTTGTGGCCTGATCATTACACAAAACCAGAAGCTTGTGAGCTAATCGTATTCTTCCCACAGATGGCAAGCGCTGATGAAACGTAAACATGTGCCAATGATGCTACAATGGGCTCGGATGCAGCGGGCAGTTTTCAAGTCTGTATAATTCAACAGTTGTGCTAGGCAAATGAGAGAAAAGGGTTGCAAGCAGGCGTGGGTTGTGGATATTTTTGCTGCTGGTTCACGTGTGTGTGCGTGTGTGAATGCAGCAATCAAATCTAGCTTCTGTGCATGCACAAAAACAAAATCTAAAATGGCGGCGCCCACAGAGACACTGACAGAACTGGCTCCGTGACATCATTGCAGAGTTACTAACGGTTCTATAGGACCGATAGGAACCCACCTCTGGTTACAAGTTGTCCTCGACGTACAGCTGTTTGTTTAGTGACCACGGAAAGTGACAAGAGCACTGAAAAAAGTGACGTAGGACCGTTTTTCACACTTAATGGCCGTTGCAGCATCCCCATGGTCGCATGATCAAAATTCAGACGCTTGGCAATTGGCATGTATTTATGATGGTTATGATTCTATGCATGGCAGGAGGAATGGGGCTTAGATCACTAGTTCATGCCCATCATCTTGCAGATCGTGGGGAAAAAAAACAACTTCCTGAAACCTTAATTTGCATTCCAGGGTGGCTTTATCTAGGGTCTCAGCCTTATGAATAATAGAAAAATAAAAGCACAGAGTTGGAAGGGACTCAGAATCATCCAGTCCAAGTTCTTAAATGATTCAAAATCTGCTGAAGCATTTCAGACGTAGGGCTACCCCAGGTTCTCTCCAAGGGCCTGTGATGAAATAGGGCCACTTGCTTTGTGAGGCAGCCTATTTTACTGGTGGTTAGGTAGTTCTTCCCAGTATCCAGCCTGAATCTGCTTTCCTGTCTACTAATATCTAGCTTCATCATCTTTTAACGACTCCATAATCTTTTGTGGGATGGAGTCTGGGAAACTGAATGGAGCTGAGTGTTTACTGACCGGATGCCCTTCCTATCGCCAATGCAAAGTTTTGTTCATATATATTTCCATTATGCCCAGAGACAGAAAAATATCTGCATCTACCTAGGATCGAACTCACAGCCTCCTGATTGTGAGGTGAGAGCTCCACCTCTAGGCTACCAAACCACTCGTGTAATGTCTAGCCTGATGAGGGATTTAATTATGTATATCAA
>JANHFT010002118.1:88858-115788 GCA_032467955.1 Pseudoxenodon macrops
CCACCCCCCCACACATTCCCCTTTTATGAAGCCTTCAAAAGAAATTGGATAGGTTTAGATTTGGTGGGATATTTTATAGAATCCCTTCACATAGGAATAATTTTACGCTCAGCAGCTTGCCAAGCAAAACTGTAAACTTATAAGTACACAGTTGCTTCAGGAAGCTACTGTGCAAAAATACTGTCTACCATTAGCTGTTTTTTGCACATTAGCCATTTTTCTGTATTGGTAAAGCTGCTCATTCAAGTGGGAATTGGGCATTTAGTAATAAATCCTTTATGAACTGCTCCAAGAGAAATAGCATTGGTTGTGTTTTCACTGCCAATGCTACATAGTTCTTTGTAGTTTCCTGTGTTTTAGACTTCAATGGATCGCATAGGCAGTTTTACTTAAAATAGAATGCAGGTGGCCAACTAATGAAATCAGAAAAGTGTAAGTGTTTTTAATCACATAAGGTTCACTGAACTGTATGGTAGTTATTAAGGTCTCTACTAAGAAAATAATTAGTGTTGAATAAAAATGTTGCCATATTAATTCCCAGTTGACAATATCGAGAGTTCAGAATTTTAGATCAGTAGCAACATGAAAAGTTCAATTATTTCAGAGCCAAAGCTCTGTCTGTTATACACTTAAGCATGTACTGATCCTAAATTCATCCTGCTCTCTTCTCTTCTCTTTGCATTCATTTGCTCTTAAAACAAAATCTGCACCTTTTACAGGACCATGTTTTCGTACTTAGGATCTTCTGATATTAACCCAAAGAAATGCAAATGAGTAATTTAATCTATAAAAGAAAAATGCTATAGTTATTTTTTTAGACCCTATTATCCTATCCACAATTGGGTGCTCATTCTTTAAAAAAATCATAAATATGAAATATTAAAATTCAGTTGCCAATGGGGACATGACTATGCGGATGCTGCAATGGTTGTGTGAAAAATGATAATAAGTCACTTTTTTTCAGTGCCATTGTAACTTTGAACAGCCACTACTGGTAGATGAATGGTTTGTATATATGTCCTTGCATATGAGTTCCTGATATTCACCCTTTTGCTCACCATACTTTAACTAATAATCTTTTGGTAACATTATAGTTTTATCCAGAAACCTTTTGGTTAAAGCTGATAATCTAATAAAGCAGGTATGTTTTCTTTACATTCTGGGGAGCTAATAGAATAATGAGTATATTTTCATATGTAACAACAATCTCTATAATAATAGTACTTGAGAATTCTATAGGTTATCCCCTTTATAAATACTAAAAATCTAATTTCCTGGTCCTGCAGTAACGTTTTCTGTTAGGTCGATGGCTATATATTTTATTATGCAGAACATTTATTCTGAAATTAAATTCTGGATCTTTTCTGTATTCACATATTTAATTTGCAGTTTCACCCTTCAGAGTTATCTGAGGAATATATTTTGAAGATCCTGAAGATATGTTCTTCTCTTTCATCATCAGACCATTGCTGATTCCTGGTTTATATTCTTATAATAGAACAAGACCAGTGGTGAAATCCATTTTTTTTACTACTGGTTCTGTGGGCATGGCTTGGTGGGCGTGGTGTGGTGGGCATGGCAGGGGAAGGATACTGCAAAATCTCCATTCCCACCCCACTCTTGGGCCAGCCAGAGGTGGTATTTGCCGGTTCGCCAAACTAATCAAAATTTCCGCTATCGGTTCTCTGAACTACTCAAATTTTCCCTACCGGTTCTCCAGAACCTGTTACCCCTGAGCAAGACACAGATAAGAAACCTTCTGTAGGAGATGAACAAGCTGAGTCTGAAGGCGGAGTTAAACGTGTAATCAGTTTGGAATTGCTGCACAACCAAAATCCAGCTCCCCATGATTTCCATTGACCCTTATCTAGCATTAATCAATTAGTAAACCAGAGTCTTCTGCATAGGTAGCGTGTAATAAACTTTGAGTGCTTTGAACTCAACTCCTCTTTCTGATTACTTGCACCTGACACCTTCAGCCTACATGCAACTATGGCCTACCACATTGTCCTGTGGGACATCACCTAAGATCCATGCCCCAAAGTTCCACTTTTTCAAAGCCTGGGTTAAGAGTGATCTCCATGTGCTCTGAACACATAATTCTTTGTTATATTTGTGCCTTTCTAAAGTCACAGGAAAAGCAAATGCTTCTTAGCCCCTGCAATCTTCCCTTGCTCAGAGGTAGATATTTTCGATAAAGGAGAATATTTATAGCTCAGGGTTGAAACAAGGGGTTCTTGGTGCTCTCAGAGCTTGGTTGTTTTCTTGCAGACGTTTCATTAACAAAACTAGGTAACACTATCAGTGCTAGTATTCTAACACTGATGATGTTACCTAGTTTGGGTAATGAAAGAAAACAGAGCACCAAGGATCCCTGATTATTTTCAGCCTGCAGCTGAACAGACAGAATGATTGCAGGAGAGGATGGACAAATTGTTAGGCCTGAAGCTCTGTCTGTCCGTCTATTGCCTTTATTATTTTTACAAATAACTCAAGGTGTAGAAGATATCTAATCCTTCTTCCTTTACCTATTTTCCCTACAACAACAACCATGTGAGGTGAGTTCAGCTGAGAGAGAGCAGCATTGGCCCAAGGTCATCCAGCTGCCTTTCATAGGTAAAACAGGACTTGAAGTCAAGATTTCCCACTTTCTAGCTTGGTGCCTTTAAACACTAGACTAGTAGTTCTCAACCTTTTCTTCACCACCGAT
This sequence comes from Pseudoxenodon macrops, assembly GCA_032467955.1. Lineage (NCBI taxonomy): Eukaryota > Metazoa > Chordata > Lepidosauria > Squamata > Pseudoxenodontidae > Pseudoxenodon > Pseudoxenodon macrops. The sequence continues at coordinate 91,569 of JANHFT010002118.1, forward strand.
GCCTTTTTTTGGCCACAGACCATGGCCATGGACCACCAAGACTTAACTCAAGATTTAAATCATACAATTTCTTCAAGCCTTCTCACACCCCCGGTGATGACATTGTGGCCCCCTCAGGGGTCCATGAACCACAGGTTGAGAACCACTGCACTAGACCAAACTGGCTTGCCATTCCTTAGCACAGGACAAATATGGAGAGTAATGAGGGAAAATCCTGGAGCTAGTTTCAATTTCTCAGTCCGGCTTTTACTTCAATGAAGTTACATCACTACTGCTAAAAGGTGGGATAACATCTGTATTGAATATGTCGTGAAGTAAAATAATCTTCCACGACTATCATGAAACATTGATCCGGTGAAAAAGGAGTGGTGTTTTTTTTTTAATCAGTATGGGCTGGAATGAGACGAGTGGGTTTGAATTAAGATGTTGTTTGCAATATTTTCAACTTGTTTTTTTAGGTATTGAGTAAATCTACACTAATTGTGTGGGACATTGATAGAATTTACTGGATTGTTGATATTAGATTTACATTTTCAGATACGTGGCTCATATTTGAACATAAACAGATTCCACTGGTGGCCACAAGAAAAGTAGCCAATTTAGCCAATAACTAAGTTAGTTTATATAATTTAAGACAGTGGTCCCCATGTTTTCCAGCTTGGCGGCCCAGGCCGGCGGCAGTGGTGGTAGTAGGTGTCAGGCGCATACACACAGCTCCACTTATGTGAATGACGGTCACAGTCACCCCCCACTTGCATGAATTGAACTTTGTGCGCGAGCAGAGGCTACTTGTGCTCATGCATGAAGCTCCACTCGTGTGAATGGAGGTCACTCACACGAATGGAGTTTTGCATGTGACCGCAAGCGCCCTCCACTTGCGCAAGTGGAGCTTTGCACGCGGGTGCACTTTTCTATCTCTCCCATGGCCCAATTTCAAACATGCTGTGGCCTGGTAGTAGACCGCAGCCCGGCAGTTGGGGACCCCGATCGAAGAGACTGTACATTTTAATGATTTTTAGAAATCATCCATTGTTTTGAACATTAACATGTGCTTTAAGTAAAACCGAAGTAATTTTAAACAATTAAATTAACATTTTTATATTAATACATTAAAAAAATATATAAAAATAATGGATATTTTTGTAGAAATCACTTTCTTAAAAGCATTTTAATAAGTAAAGGCATTATACCATAAGGTCACACCCCTGAGCCAGTCTTCTGGGAGGAAATCAGTCCTCCCAGTGGAAATTGCCTCGAAAATAACCTTCTGTGCATGCGCGAAAATAACCTATGCATGCCCAAAGTCTCCTGCTCATGCGCAGAGGGTTATTTTGAGGCAATACTCTGATGCAATGGGGGTGCGCACAAAATATGCACTTCCGTCATGACCCGAACTGGTAGGAAAGGTAAGTAGAACCCACCCCTGGACCAGATCCTTAGCAACCCTTCGAAGTTATGATCTACTTGCAAAAAAGGAGTTATGACTGGTTCTGAAGTTATGACAGTAATGTTCCCCCATTGGTCATGTGACCACACTTCCCTAGAGCTTATTTTTTGGGGTAGGGCTTATATCAGACCCACACTTCAAAATCAGTCTAGGTCTTATTTTTGGCAGTGCCGTATGTATAGCTTTTAAATTTTTTTAGTTTTTATTAAATTTGTAGGTTTTATTCCTCATAAATATTTATTCCTCAAGAAGTAACACTTTTAAGGACTTATAGAAGAATGACATGTTAAGTATCTTCACAATTGTTCGCCCCTTACAAACATATTGATTATTCCAACCCATTTGAAGGTGGGTGGTCATTTTATTTTCTTCCCATGCTGTTATAACAAAATGCTTGTTATATTGTGAGAACTGACAATGTAATACAGTTGCCACTTTGGAAGCATGATCTATAAGGCTGCATATTTATAACGTCAAGCAATACTTGAGATACAAATTTAACACCTGTTCTAAAGCTGTCCATTAAAAATGCAGAAATGTTATCTGCCTAATTTTCACAATTCACTTCCTCTTGAATAAATAAATCTTCATTATAACAATGCTCTTCACATGCTTGCCTCCTCATGTTGCCAGCATTTTCTTCTGAGTCAATAGGTGTTTTCTCTTCCTGAAAGGCTCAGCATGATCTGTGAGATGTATGGTGTAATTTTTTCACCCAGTCTGGAGTTATGAGCAATCTGAATATTCCCTATTGCTTAGGTCTTATGTGATCCGTGTTGTCCTTTTTGAAAGTAGGAGTGTTTTATGTGTTCTTTCTATCCAACTCTGGAAACCAAGAGTTGTGTACTCATATAGCAAAACTGGGTTGGCATTTCAAAATGAGTCATGTTTTCAAGATTTGTAACAATTATTGTGCGTTATATGCTTTAGCTGCCAGTACTGTTATGGATAGAGTTGGAAGTAAGTTTGCCATTTTGTTATATAATTGCACAGTGCTGGCCTTTTTTTTATAATTCAATTAATAATTAAAAGTGACCTAAGAATAAATATCTTTATGCATTTGTCAATTTCATTGACTCATCATGCTTTATTAATGCCAATTGTTTTTCCCCTTTTTCCTTCTGACAGTTTCTTGTTCTTCCCAAAATCAGGTATTTACAATTAAATTGCAACGTGCATTGAGTATGGGTAGATTTCGCTATTAATTTATTTAAAAACGTGCATAATTTTTCATTTAGTTCATAAAGATTCCTCAGAATTAGTTTTAAGCAGCAGCAGTAAAAATGAAATAGAACAAAAATAAGATACATAGCAGAATTTAAAAGGCAAAATCTTCAGCCCCAAAGAATAAAGAAACAGGAAAAAATCTACAATGTATTGAAATGCAAATTGGAGGGCATTCTTTCCACCTCCTGGGAAAGTGAATTATATGCTTAGTCATTGGAACAGAAAAGACACTGTCTAATTATGCAGACATCTAGCAGCTATTGAAGATAGTACATTAGGATACTACAACTGGTAAGCAGCTTTTTAAATTGGCCTATAACTGAACCGATAGTTGAGTACAGGACAAACCAAATCAATGTTACTATTGAAACGGAGGTTTCCAGCAGAAACTTGGCATATCAGTTTTTGTTCAGCAGTCATCGCAGAGCCTTCTCCAAAGGCAGCCTGATACTGCCTTATCTAAATTAAATGTGGTTGATGCATGAATGACTTTTACAAGATGGACAGAAATCAGAGTGATAAAAATCAAACACAATCCTTCAAGAGAAGTGTTTTTTTCATGAGCCAAGATTACGTGTACTTTTCCTAAATTGCCTCTGTTGGTCTACATGCAGTTTCAATGTCAATGACTCTGGCCCATCAGATAAGAACCATGACCCATGGAAAATTGTGATTATGGGATCCCTGGTGGTCTCTGAGCTTGGTTGTTTTCCTGCAGACGTTTCATTACCAAACTAGGTAATATCATCAGGACATTAATGATGTTATACCTAGTTTGGTAATGAAACATCTGCAAGAAAACAATGATGATCAGAGACAATCCGGGACCCCACAGTTCAATCCTGGACTACAAATATTCTATCAAATCGTGACTGGAATGTAAGAAGTATAAATGAAATGTAGCATGATTCAAACAAATGAAAAGAAATAAAACTAGATGTCATGTGCAAGGATATAAGAGATCTGAATGAAGATTTCAGATTTAGATCCGAAGATTCCACACTAGAGAGATAATATTTAGAAGTTCAAGGATGAAGCAAATAACTCCCTAATTCACTGGGATATAAGAAGAAGAAAGAAGGGATAGCAAATCAGACGTACAAGATTCTATCATAGTCAGTCGAAATAAATGTAGTATTTAGCCTTCTTGTGGAATTGATTTTTTGGTCTACTCTATCTGGTAGGGCTGACACTTTAATGAATACATGTAGGAAAACAATGTCATTTTCATTATGAATGAAAGTGTTAAAATGTATGTCATGAATCTTTCTCAGATGAAGCTCAGATACTCAGTTTTAATGCATCTTGACATCTCTATGTAGCACTGCTCCTCTATGTCCTATCTGTGGCCCAGGTTTATCTTTTCTGTAGTTTCCTATGGGAATATTTCTTTGAAACATTCTGTCTGCAATTGAAACAGCCCTATGTATTTAATTCCTCCAGCACTGATTATTTGGCATGTGATTGCTTAAAAAGAAACTGTTATGCTTTCACTCTTTAAGTATAAATATATTTTTAATTTTAATTTATCTGATTGATCTATTTCCAAAGGAAGGGGCTGCTGATTTCCTTAGTCTCGTGCATCAGTATTTCAGACCTGGGACTAGCTTGAGAGAACTTACTTAATTTTTATCATCTTCTCCCTTTGGATTTAACAAGGCCCATAGACCATTGAGGCCCTTTTCCCTCCTGCTCTGTTGTTAGGAGGAAATAGGCCAGGTAAAGGCATTGCCCTGGAATACAGCAGGCAGTGTGGTCACAGCAGTTAAGTATCAAGTTGCTTGTACCAAAGCAGAGGGTGGAACTAATGTATACACCTAGACCAGTGGTTCTCAACCTCTGGTCTGCAGACCCAGGGGGCCCCACGATGTCATCACGGGATTTGCAAAGGCTTGAAGAAATGTTATGGTTTAAATCTTGAGTTTTAAAAACCCAACATGGGTTTGTTAAAAGCAGGTCATGCGAGACAAATCTTATTGCATTCTTTGACAAAGTGACAAAATTAGTGGACCAGAGGAATGCTGTGGATATAATTTACTTGGAGTTCAGTAAGGCATTTGATAAAGTAGACCATAATTTACTACTTGATAAGATAGAAAAATGTGGGTTAGACAGCATCATCAGATGGATTCGTAACTGGTTGACCAACCACACTCAACGTGTAGTCCTCAATGGAATTGCATCTACATGGAGGGAAGTATGCAATGAGGTACCCCAAGACTCTGTTTTAGGCCCAGTAACCTTCAATATCTTCATCAATGATATGACAAGGGGATAGATGGGGAACTCATCAAATTTGCAGATGACACCAAGCTGGCAGGAATAGCCAACACTCCAGAAGGATCTTGACAAACTTGAACATTAAGCACTATCTGACAAAATGAAATTCAACGGTGAAAAAACTAAGGTTCTACATTTAGTCAAGAAAAACAAAATGCACAGGTACAGCATATGTGGTACCTCGCTCAATAGTAGCAATTGTGAGAGGGATCTTGGAGTCCTAGGACAATCATTTAAATATGAGCCAGCATGTGTGGCAGCTGTCAAAAAAGCCAACACAGTTCTAGGCTGCATTAAAAGAAGGATAGGATTGCTCCAATTTCTCACCCTGTAGAGTCAGAACTTGCTGCTTCAGTGACACAAATGGATCAGCACAAAGAAGACCAGAAAATACCCACAAAGGGATTGGTCTGGTTGGAAATCTAACATTGATTAAGGATGGTCATTGTTCAGTGAGGATCTACTTAGAAAAAAGGTGTTTTTGTTTTGAGCATGTGCTTTAAACATAAGCCTATTTGTATGTTAACACAGCAAATAAATTGATATAAATATGAAAGCATTATTGATTTTATTCTGTATGGTGGAAGATTGAGAGAATTAGTGAGGAACGAAAAAGTGATGAAAAGTCCTGACTCTGAGAAACGCTATCTGGTTTTGTCAAGAGTGGATATTGGGAAAAAAAAAAAAGATAACGGAAGACAAAGAGCTAAGGAAAACTGGATTGAAATTAGAACAATTGCAGAAAGAGAAAGTAAAATCTGTATATAAATATATTGGTCTCTCAGCTGAATAAATGGAAGTATTGTAGACATAAAGAATGGGGAAACATTCTTAATATAATTTATTATTATCATTGAAATAGTTTTTTGTCCCATGCTTTTTCAGTTCTTTATATTAATTAATTAAACATTTGCCCTTGGCCCATTTGACCTCTAAAATAATATGTGAGTTAGTAGCAGACAACAATTGGGGCACAATGCAGACAAAAATGGAGGCATATCAGTTTAATGCAGGCTGTTCTGTGGCCACTGCAGAAAACTGTAATTCTTGTCCGGAAGATGATCAATCTGACTTAGTGACAGCTGCTCTTTCTGGCAATTATTTCCCTGGCCTTTCTAGCTGTTTACTGCTATTCTCACACATCTACATAGGGGGAAGCTGCCTATAAATATAACCAGAAACGTACTAGATCAGATATGATGCGCTTTCATGAACATGCATTTCCAAAGCAGTATGACCACAGAAAGGAATAGTAATTCTGTGAAACCCTAACCCCAACATGTATACATACCCCACTCCTCACTTAATGATTGGGCCATTCCCAAATATGATAATACAACAATAAAAAATATTCATTTCCCCACCAATGGACTCACTTAAACCAAATTTCATTCATCTAGCAACAGTGTACAATGGGGTGACAGCAATTCTGGCATAGCTGTATGAGAAATTTATCTGAATGAGGCGCAGAAGCTGGTGATTTTTGCAGCATCTCTCTCTCCCTTCCCCCTCTCTCTCACTCTCTCGTCCTTCTTAGTAACCATTCAACAACTGGCCAATGGAACAAGACTCAGTCTCTAAAAGAGGAGTGGGTTTATAGCAAATTGTATAGAGAGCGTAAAGGAGGGAAAGGCTGTAGTAGATAGATTATAAAATCCTGGCCCAGTGCTTGTTTTTTAACCGAGTTACATTTGTTGTAAAAATTGAATTAGGAAAAAAAATGATCAGAAGCATAGCTATTAATAATGTGATTCTCAGCATTAAATAATTCTGAGCATATACATGAAAGATGGGAGGTTTCAGATATAAGACAACACTTTGATAATTTTGTTCTGCACATGTCCTACAATTGTACTGGAGCCCTAACAACGTATTACCATAGTCTGCTAGTTCTGGAGCGTGTGTTGAAGCTTACATAATTCCTTATGAAGGCGTTCCCTAATGGCTTGAACTATAGAAACCTACTTAATTGTTTAAAGAAACCATTCTTTAAAAACATTCTGATTCAAAGGAACTGCGTCTTTGTTTGCCCTGAATTGCTAGGAGGCTTATGAGTAACTTCTGGGTCTGAAGTTGGGCTCCTATTTTAATGAGTCGTTTGGCTGCGTATCAACTTGGTAAGAATAACATTTGTTATTAGCTGAAGTAAAAAGGAGTCTCTCTGTCGGTAAAATTTAATACAACCAGTTCTTTGAATATACATAGATATACACACACTTAATGCTAATATATTTTAATGGCTGCTATACATTTAGGGAAGACAATTCCTTTTTTTGAAGAAATGTGTTGCAGTGTTTTAATTTCTTCTCTGACTAGTGCAACAGTGAAATTAGAACTTCTAGCTTGCATTGTTTTCTTTAAAAGCTATAGAAAAAGGAAGCAATATTGGCAAGAAAATAGCAGCAGTGTCATTTGCAACATTCGTAGGCAAATGTCGAAATGTTAGCAAGATAATGCATTTTTGGGCTCCTTTTCTTATTTTCTAAAAAAAATATTCCATAAATTACCATACTCTGCATCACTAGACGTTAGTAATTTGGGATAATGCAAAAGGAAAAAAGTATTCGGTTGTAAATCAAGGATTAAAATGTATGTCGCTGTGACTCTTAAGATGTAGGCTGGAAAGTGAATTCATGATGTTTTCATCACTATAATATACAGGACCCGTCTTCCTTATCTATGTTAGTGGAAATAATTTCCAGAACAATAATGCTTTTGTCTCCTCCTCCCTCCCACTTTCTAGACCAAATAAATTCTGTTTATGAGTTGTCAGAAAATTTGGCCAATTATATTTTGTTCCATTTCCAGTCTGTGTGTAGTCTGCTTCTTACTGACATCGTCATAAAATTCTATTCCAGTTGGCTTGAATCCTTTAAATAAGCTATATTGCTTTTAGAGGTTGATTCGAAACTCTACAGGGGAGCTAGAAGGACAGACCCTTTAAGTGACTTTAAGTAAGAAATTTGACTTTTATGTTTTTTTCAACATTAGTGCTTCAGTGCTTAGTTGTTTCCTAAGAACATGGACTTAGATTTGCAGTATGGCAGATTCATAATAGTTTATTCCTAGAAAAAGAATGTGGCTACAGAAATCTCTGATTTAAAAGCAGACTTTTGAAAAGTTTGATTGTCACTGTTCTCTGTATTCAGATTTTCCCACAGTCATGCATTTCAACTTTCCATTTTCTGCTTGCTTTTTAGGTTGCTGAAAGAAACTCATTTTTTTGGTAGTTTGGTTGAAATGGAAAGAATCCAAGGCAAAGGCTGATCCTTTTCATAATTACTACTAAGGCATTTACTCAAAAGTTCATAACTGCTGTTAAGAGGATATCACTGGTGCCCAGTGTGATGAGGGGAAGCAATATATATATTTTAGTTTTAATGCTCAGTTTTTCCTTGGCAAAGATTTTCAAGGGAAGGACTCCTTGGAGTGCGCTAGGCCAATTCTGTGTGAATTGTTCTCACAAATTAGGGGACTAAATGGAGGAAGAAATAAGATGGACATGTTCCCAGTTATAATCTGAGTGTGCGATTCAGTTAGTCTGTTATATCCATTATATTTTCTTGCACTTGGATTAAAAAAAAAAGGAGATTGCTAAACTCTGGCCTTCATCATAAATTCAGATTTGGAACTCTGAATTTCAAGAATTTGACCTGTGCTATATTTTTAATACATGGCCTCCTTTGCAGCTTTTTAATTGAGCTTTAACGGGTAAAACATTTGCATCATTAAAGCTGTGTTGCAAAATCACAGCACAGCAAACAGCTTCCACTGAATAAGGCTATTGAGTCATTTCACTTTTTATGGTGTATTCTACACACAATTGTCAATGGCCGGACAGGCTTTTTTCTCCCCTTATTTGAAGATGAAAGGGATTCAAGCCAGGGTTTTTTCTACATGTCAGGCATGTGCTTTACCGTTGATTTATGGTCTATAATTCACAGTTCAATCTGATGATGTCCACTGGGGGAGGGTAGCTTTTGTGAATTCAGTGGGATTTGCTTCTAGGTAAATTTAAAACCAAGTTTTAAAAACCTTTTAAAAAAAAACTATTTCTCTATTAAAAACCCTATTCTCTAGGTTTCAGACAGAGATGCAGCAAAGTTGGATTCATACCAAGTTTGAAGGGATGGGAAAAGGCACAGGAAACCATGCAAGATCTCCATTAAGGATAAACTCCCAACCCCTCCTCCTTTTGAAATATTTTCAGAGAGAGCCCAGAGCTGAAACTTGCAATATGAAACCTTTTAAATGAAAGCTCTGATTTCCCTAGCTAGATGCTGAACTCTCTTGCACAGGCAAATCTGTGAGATGCGCAGAACCCCGAATATTTTTACAGCCCTTATTTTAACTCAACAAATACTTCTGGATTCCTCAGGAACCTTATTAAATTGAAATGTAACAGACTGTTTAGTTTGGGCCAAAGTTGTTTCCTCATCAAAGCATTACCTAATGATTACATATGAATCTTCTCCCTCTGCTCCGTTGAAAACATTTGCATGTTGGGGGTTGTTAGAGTGCATTTAAAATGAAAGATTCATGCTCTTTTCTCTGTGGGTGGTCAGAAAACAAGAGCTTCAAACTGTAGCTAAGATGCAAGTTTGCTTCAGCACAGAGTCTTCAAAGGCTTCCAAGCTTCCCTGCATTATGATGCAGTCCGGAAGTGGTGTGGGAGCCATTTCTAAAACAATTTTTTTTAAAAAGGGGGAAAAAAATATACAGCTCCCATTCTTATTTCCTTCAAGCTGCATGTTAATACATTCGCAGCTTTTCCCCTCTTTCTTTGCCCAGGGATTTCTCAGTGTTTCCATTAGTTGCCCTTCAGTGTGTGAAAGTGTCTGCTACATGAATTGAATTGGCAATGTGAAAGGATAAATGCTGTATTTCATTATTTCAATGGTTACTAATATTCTAAGGTTGAGTAACGTAAGAAGTTGGGCCTTGAGTTGCATCAGTGTGGGATTGTTCCAGGCCTTAATGTTGAGTGGATTTCTGCATCTTGTCCTTTGATACTGGAAAGAAAGATTTTTAATAGTGCTGCTGCATGTGATAGGAGCAGTACTGGTGGTAGAATTTTTGGATCTATTTATTGCTTTTTGTTATCCAACCATTTCTCCTATGGTGCTTGTCACGCCTCCCATTCCTCTTCTATATTTGAAACAACCACACTATGAAGTAGGTCAAAATGATAGTGTTGTCTATGTTATATGGTCTGTCTGTCTGTCTGTCTGTCTGTCTGTCTCTCTCTCTCTCTCTCTCTCTCGTGTAGTGTAGGATAGTGTAGTGGTTAGGACAGTACCTTTGATGTGGGATACTGGGGTTCAAATCCTGGCTGGCACCTACAAGTGGAGGTCCTTGGGCAAAGATTCCCTAACACTTCACCTGTCTACCTCAAAATATAAGAGTGACCTGGACTAGGAAAGTCATGCCGGCTTGGACATCACCTGGATTAACAAGCTCCACATCAGATGTTGAGGAACCAGGACAATCTGATGATAAGTGGATTGTTGGAACAAAACCATACATGGGTGGAGACAAGAGAACCTAAAACTGATGGAATGCTACTACAACAACCATCCCAATGAGAAGGGATATATATACAGTATATAGGTCATTACTACCTTCTTATTACAGAGCACAGCTGCTGATATGAGGCATAAGATCATGGATAAACTAGCTACAATCAACCCTTGAGACTGATTATTAAGGCTCAGCAAAGAAGTATGTTAGAAGATGCCAATAGAGCCCTCACAACAATCCCTACTACCACAATAACTCAAAGCAATGAACTTGTATACATTGTAGCCATTGTAATCCTGGACAGATAGCTGAGATGTCAGACATTGTGAAATCTTACCAATGGCTGAAAAAGGCTGGACCAAGAGACACTAGCCTCAGGCAACAGTCTGAGATCATAGCAGCCCAAAAACAGGCACTAAGCACCAAATCCATAGAATCAGGAGTCTACCACACTAGACCGGACTCAAGGTACAGAGAGGCCTCGGAGACAGTCCAACACATAGTGGCGTACTATAAGATGCAGGCAGGAACAGCATACTCTGAACAGCACAACCAAGTAGCTGTCATTGTGCCCAGGAATATCAGTGTAGAATATGGGCTAGACTCTCCAAAGTTTAGGTGGGAGGATCCCACAGAAGATTGTGGAAAATTAGAGGGTTAAAATCCTTTGTGATTTCCAGATCTCAACAGACAGACAGATATTGTGGCAGTAGACAAATACTAGAAGTCAGCAATGGTGATAGAAGTAGCGGTGCCTTCTTTTCAAACTTTATGGACTGTCAAAGTACAAATAATGATGCAAGGGTAAGGATAGAGAACCTGTGACTTTCTAGATATTTCTGGACTACCATATGCCTCCCTACTGCCCCTGTTTTTAATTCAACGACATCTGGAAAGACCTCAAGTTGCCCACCTCCACTGTGCTGCCCTTTTAGAATGGTTAGAGGTGGTATAGAGGTAGTCCCTACATGAGTGAAGGAGAGATGACTGCATTAGGCAGTGGGTTTTGTTTAATTGTCTTGGAGAAAAGGCCTAGCAGGATTTCAGACTATCAAAGTTTTCTTTCCCAATGTTCTGTCAAATTAAAAGGATATTGCTCCTTTGAATCACTCCTGCTCATTTTAATGTAGCTTAAAACATCCCAACAGTTCCATCCTTTTGCTTTCTGTATTTTAATCCAGGGGTACTAAGCAATTTGATGGCACCAGGATGCATGGAGGCACATTGCTGGGCACTGTTTTGGCTCCGTTCCCTTTACATTTAGGGTTGGATATCTGCCAGTTACATATCAAAATGAGATTTTTGCGCTCTTCTGTTCGTGCTCTTCTGCTGTTTCCCTTTCTAACAGAAGGTCTGGTAAGACACATTCATTTTACTCCATCCTCCATGTAAACATACAGAGTTGGCTAATTGGGATGCTGTTCAGTTAAGTACATGAGAAAAATGAATGGAATTTTGTAAAATGAATGGAATTTTCTTGGCAATACCTTATCCATGTTATGAACAATTTGGACTGCTCTAATCTAAGTAGAGATGACATTATGCATTCTGTGAGCTTCCCATGACCTCTTTCTCAGTCACTCTCAGCAGCAATGGATCTTCAACCTTTCCGGATACTTTTTTTTAAATTAATGTATAGTCATTGTTAATTTGTTGTACAGGATCTAAACATTATCCCTCAAATAATATTTCTGTATTGAGGGAATTATATATTTTGTGCCATGGAAAATGTCATTATAACTCAGCTATTGTTGGTACAGCTGTGTGGTTGCTTTTTTTACAGTATTACAGAAGGGTAATATTAGCATTCAATGAAATATGGATTATTCTGCTGACCTCTCTCACACTACTTTGCCTTGTACAGAATACAAACTTGGCTGATTTTGTGTATGTTGCTGAACCAGCTTGAGAATATATAGTCAGTCCACTATGCTAAAAAGAGGGGAAATATATAGAAATAATAATTTAAAAAAATTAAATATCCAGGTATTTTTATTTAAAAACCAGGACAAAAAATCATGTTACATAATTAAATAGAACCTTGCCTGTGCATCGTATTATCAGAACTGGGAATTCTCATGAAAATTCAGGTTCTGAATAAAAGAATGATAGTAAGTGTCCCTTTAGACATGGTCTCTAATCTATTTCTTGTCTTGGCCAAGGCACATAATAGGTACGTTAGGTTAGCTGAGAGCAGAAAGAAAAGAACATTCAGTAAAACAAAACAAAAAATTGGGACGTTTGACTACTTATAAAAAGACAAATAAATAAGTCAAGTTGTTTTGGGGAAGAACTATTAGCCACGTGCTGAAAGATCTAATCTAAAATTTTAAATATTTCCTCCTACTTTCCAAATTTTTGTTTTTTTTGTAACATCATGTCTTCATGTTTTGTCTGTTTAATAAATATAAAATTTTTAAAAAAGTTATTTATTGAGGGTAGTGATAATTCTCCTATGAATGGCAGTGTTAAGTCAGCAGTGCGGGAATATCATCTCATCCTGTGGATGGATGGATGGACATGTGTGTGTGTTTGTGTGTGTGTGAACAAATGTTTGTGGCTAGATCTTTGAAACCAGGTTTCTTCTGAATGATTTTGTTGATAATTAAAAAGGTTTTGAAATAACCACATTTAAGCCAGAAATGAAAACCAGATGCCTAGTATTTGGATTTCAGAGCCCTGGTAGTGCAGTGGTTAGAATGCAATACTGCAGGTTAACTCTGCCCAGAGTCTGGAGTTTGATCCTGACCGGCTCAAGGTTGACTTAGCCTTCCATCCTTCCAAGGTCAGTAAAATGAGAACCCAGATTGTTGGGGGCAATATGCTGACATTGTTAACTACTCAGAGAATGCTGTAAAGCATTGTGGGGTGGTATATAAGTCTAAGTGCTATTGCTATTATTATAGTAGAGAAACAGTTCAGTAATACTTATCCATTTGCCAGATGTTTGCTGCAGTGATTTAGAATAAGGACTGTTATGTCTTTAGTAATACAATTTACCTCTTCTCTCTTGCTCTCTCTTTAAACAGGCTTGGTCCTCCAGCTGATGGTAATAAGTGTAAGGAAAGATGAATATCTTGCAGGTAATAAATACATACATTATTGGATAGTAAATGCACTTTTATTTATCAGAATTATGCCAGTACTTTGAGGACTCATTCACAATGTCAAGGATAGTAGAAAGACAATTATTACACAAAAATCAGTTCCATGTAGAAATTTTCTGTTGTGTAAATTGCCATGCTTATTTTTCATAAAAATACAAAAAAAATCACCTCAGACCTATTATTAGAAGTTGAACATTACTCCATTATGTCTTTCACATCGGTAGCAATTTGTACGTACTTGGTGACAACTAACGTAGTAAAATGAGAGAACTCTACCCTTTCCAACGTAATTGGCTATAGGAGTTGTGGTGTCAGTTGAGCACTGGGGAGGCCCACATTATAGCACAAACCTAACCTCAGAAAGGCATTGAGTGATGTTGGGACAGTTTTTCTCTTTCATCCAGCCCACATAACAAGGTTTTTATTGTGAGTAGAATTGGCAAAAGAGAGAATTGTATTTCCTACTCTGAGCTTCTGAAGAAAAACTGAGACATCAATCTTATAAATAAACTTGTAAGACAGTCAAATAAATTGAGATTTCCAATAGGTAGTATTTGCCTTTCATTAGCTATCCTATTCTTCAACAGTTGAAGGTTCCTAAATAAAAAATGAGGATTCATTCAATTTTCAAACTTGCATTACATTTCTAAAAATGTATGCTTGGCAGTATATAAAGGAATGCCACATGCGATCTAAATGATACATGGCAAAACATTTATTTTAAAAAATAACTATATACTGAATTTAAATTACGCCCATCTATTCATTAGAGGCTGGATTCTTAGAACAATACATTTATATTCAATTTACTTGAGATTGTATATCTCTCTTGGTACGCACAATAATCATCCCAGTCACCACTGATCTAATAATAAGATATTTTTTTCCTGTATGATTTTAGTAAATTAATATAAAGGAGGCATTCAGACTTGAAAATAGCAAGATATTTTTTGGGGGGAGTATCTGGGCAAAATGTGGATTTTACCTTAGTTCAATAACAGGATCAGATAATTAATTTTTGTTCTGTTTTGTTTGAGTGCAAAGCACAACAAGCAGTGATATATTCATTTTAAAGAGCTCTTTGAGGACTACTGTAGATATGAGCCCTGAGTGCTTCAGAATCCTTTCTAGCACAGTCCTCTTAGGATATTTTTTGATGTTATTTATAAATAATAATTCTGTAATGGCCTTTAAGAAATGGTTTTAGAATATACTGAAGGTGTTGGATTGTGGGCGAATATAGAGACAGAGCTTTGAGCTTTAAACACTCTATTGCAACAAACAATAACCCAGCTACTGTCGGTCTGACAGCTTGCTATTTTATAGAGAGCTGTCAGACGGCTTAGCCAATCAGAATAAACTATTTTTCCCACCTAGACAGCGGACCTGAGTGAAGCCTATATTCTTTGGCTTCACTCTTTTAGTTGAAGGCATTCTAAATCTTTAGATATACAAAAGTATAGAGAAGCATGTATTTCAGTTATTAATTTTCTTCTGGAGTGTGCAATGATTCATAGATGCTTACATTTTTTGAACAAACTAATAAGACACTGCATGCTATTACATGCTTAATGTTCCACATTTTATTATTGCCAAGAAAACTGTGTATGTATGTACAGTATGTATGCATATATGCATGTATAAGATTGCTTTTGTCGCTTTCTAATTGAGGAACATGTGACAGACATTATGTGGTCAATTTTTCACTTCTCATGCAGATACATATATACACCCTGCACATTACATTATTTGACAGTGCCTGCTTTTAAAATATTAATAAAGTTATTTCCATTTCATTTTAATTTCCATTTTAAATATGATAGCAAAAAAAGATCAAGTACTGTAGTTTAGCTTGCTCTGAGATTAGATTGCAGTTTTAGCTAAGGAAAGCATTAGCACATTCACGCTTTGCAAATAACTAATGGTTATAGCAGGAATCCTTGTTCAAGATGGTTATCATCAATCTTGCCAAACCTCTTTCATATTGCAAGATCTAATCAGGTGATGAAAGAGATGGTCTATACTACAAAGGTCTTAAACTTGACTTGCCGAAAGCAGATTCAGCTGGTGGCAGAAGACAGTGATTCAGTGTTATGTTGATCCTGCTTTGTTGGCAGAGAACATCTGGTTGCAAAGTTCATACAGTTGGATAAATGTTGCACCCTGTAGGTTTTTTTCCACTTGGATTGAAGTGGAAGCATTGGGCATATAATTTAACTGAACATAAGGCCAAGATGGTGTTCTGCTATAGTATTTCCATTGTCTGCATCTGTCTCCATTTCCTCTTCTACTCTGCCTGCATCTTGAAGTGGAGAATACTGACAGTCTGTTTTAAACAAATTAGGTGCATTCAGCAAATTAAACCAAAAAGCCAAATTGTGTGTGACCAATAATAAGTAACTGGAATGTATATGTGCTGGAAAGCATTTCATTTGAAGAAACCTATATAGGAAGAGCAAATAATACTGGAACTCCTTATTTATAGAACAGTATAAAACCTGGGTTTTTTAGTTAATATTTTGTGAATTGTTTTTTAAGATTGTAGGCATCCAATATATGAGCTCCTTGTGTTGTTGGCCTGTGTTGCATTTTATTCCCATACTTTCCCAACCTTTCCATGCCTGTCTTTATATTTTTTTTGCTGCTGTTGTTTCTACTGCTTCCTGCATGGGTAACAGATTTGTATAAAGAGACTTGATGAATACATGAATATACTATTATGAATATAGTCAGCAATAACTGGAGGAATAGGTCCAATTGTGCTGGTTTTGATTGTGTGGTTACAATTGCTATTTTGATTCCCCCCCCCATCCTCTACCACCTTTGTAAACTGCTGAATTGATCTGGATTAAAGAAATGTACTGAGAGAAAGGAAGGATTCCAAAATTAATCGGGTATCTTAGTGTTCTTTGGAAATTAAAGCATAGAGGAATTTTTGTTCTGGATTGTCATTATTATAATATTTTGCTAACAATTTTCTTCCTTTCACTATCAATTCTTCAGAAAATCAACATCAAATGGAACATAACTAAAAATTCACACTTGATATGGTGGCAATTCACACCTAACATATAAGGAACAAAAAAAACTAGAAGTGGTAAACCAAAATTTTGTCATAATTTAACATACTGGATATGCAAATAATTTAAAACTAGAAAAGAGTAATCTAGCATTGATCTCAGATAGTGAGTACTTTGAGCGGTTGATTGTGACATACACATTTATTATATTTATAATCCTATTTTTCCCCCTACCATTGAACCTAGGGTATATAAGCATGATTCTCAGATAGTTTTATATCCAAGCAATTAATCCAATTATAGATAAGAACTGAGACATGGGAAGAAGAGATCATTTGTTATAGTTTAAGAGGTAATAAGTTACTGAAATTGTTTATACTTGTGATGCAGGACGAAATCATTTCTTTTTTTCTTTTTTTCTTTACTATACTGTTACTTTTTCTATGTTTTCTTCTATACACTTTCTATTGTTTTTTAAACTTTATTTTAGTTTTCATCTTCATAATTGTAATGTTTAATAAAATTATTGCTAAAATGCAGATATTACCACAGTTATATGTATGTATTGGTATGTGCCGTATGGAGATGCTTAATGTGAATTTAATAATACTACACATAATTTTAAAAAGGAGGATGGAATGAAGTCCTGTTCTTCCACATTTGCTTCATAAAGCTGTGCTTCTCTATTTTTTTATATTCGGTTAAAATAATTCATTAATAAATATAGGAAAATTGTATGTAAATTGGACATAGAAAAATCGGCTCATGTTACTTTTAGGTTTTGTCAGCTGTCAGACGTTGCTATTTTGTATGAATGCTTTTTCTTCTTGGTATTGCTTGATTCTTCTGTAGAACACAGAGTCAGCCAACAGATTCATGGAGGTCTCAGAGTGAAGGCAGCTGGGGCAGATCAAACCAGTTGGGATTCAGGTTCTCAGAACAGGCCTTCGTGTTGCTTCCCTTTCCAAAAACATTAAAAGACCTTGTTATCCTCATTAATAATAATAATAAAAAAATCCCTATATGGTATTTTTAATTGTGTTTACATAAACAAAGAAAGAGTTGCCAAGAGCATGGAAACATGGACAAACGTTTCAGAAGGGGAAGTAATATCAATGCCTATAATTATTTCATCTGGTTTTCAATAACCTCATCACATTTATATATCTACTTATTTATTCTGGATTCAGCTCGGGAAAACATACAGGAAAAGAATGATATTGAATTTTTCATAGCGAGCGATTGGTTAGATGCCTGGTGTGCTGATTTCCCCCTTTCAAAATAATAACTGTTGGCAGAAGGCAGTTCAGACTGGAACAAAGGCATAAAGCAGATTCAAACAAACAAACAAACAAACAAACAAACAAACAAACAAACAAACAAACAAACAAACAAACAAGCAGAAACTTCTTTCTGTCATGATCCTGCTGAAAATGCACTCTTAACTCTTAATCACCTGAAGAGAGAAGTCCTGTGAGGGTTGTAAATTAATTTGATATATATTTGTATGTAGGTATATATTTCCTCTACTCTTCCCACCTAGGTGTTTTTCTGGTGAATATTATGTCCTAAAGCCTTTTGTTTTCTGGAGGGAAAAGGATGAACTAAAAAATAAATCTGTGTGTTGACACATCCAAGACCCCTTAGTTCAACCTTAGTTGCATTTATGACCTTGCTGTTAATGGCAGGAATAATTAATATACTCTTACAACTCATTTGCAAATGTTGACAGGAGTTTGTGTGTGTTTGGGGTTGCTGTCTTCCAACTATTCAAAATAAAAGGAAATTAGAACCTTAAATTTGATCTTTCGACCACGGATTTTTATACAAATGAAACATTTACATACTGGGAGAAAGATAATTTAACTTTGAAAAGATTTGAATAGTATTATGGCAAGATCAGAAAAAAATGGAAAATTGCTATTATCTGTTCCTCTCTTGAAAACATTGATATGAACAGCTGTGATCATATGACATGCACTATTGGTGTAGTTAAGTAGTGTGTCTGATACTTGGAAGAATGAGTTGTTCTGAAAGGCAGTTTTCCATATTGAGAGACTGGCTAACATTTTGTTTTTCAAACTGTTTAAATTGCACACTTGTCTCTATATTTCTATTGTGCTAGAGTGCTTAGGGAAGTTTCCCCTCATTGACTACTACTGTTGCACTTTGAAAAGGACTGAACACAGTTTTTGTTGTCTCCATTAGCAACTGATTCTGTATCCATTGTAAAGAGTGCAAAATAAGTGGATGTAATATCAACGACTGAGAAGTTTTATCCAATTATAAGATAGGAATTCTATCCCGGGAACTAGACCACCCCATGGATAATCAAAATTCGGTCAAAGCAATGTTGGTGGCATAGCTGGATCTCTTTTCTTTCCCTAGGTTCAGACAGGCATGAGATTAGCAGTGTTTCAAGCTGTCTTGTTTTCATGGTTCTACTTCTTTTTCTGACCCTGGTTATTAAAAGTTTAGGTTTCTTGAAATAATATTTGTTGGCCTCTGCTTCTGCCATTTAAGCTTCCAGTTTAGTCATTGAATACCCCAGTGCCAGGGGTGGGTTGTGAATATTTTTTCTGCCGGTTCGCTCAGGGTCGTGCTGCATGTGTGCAGCAATAAAAAAACTAAGATGGCGGCTCCCATGGAGACACCGATGGAACCAGCTCCGTGATGTCACTGCGGAGTTACTACCGGTTCTATAAAACTAGAACTAGTAGGAACCCACCTCTGCCCAGTGCTTGAATTCCACTTCTCCTTCAAACAAATTAGCACCTAAAATAGACCAGCTATTAATGACATCATTTATAATCGCTGCTTATCTGCTAATTAGTAAATCTTTTCTGTATTTGGGGGTGGGTGGGAAGGAATGACTTTGTAAACTCAACAATTTGCAATAAAGAAAAAAGTAATGATACGGTCCAGTTTTTAGACACAGTACCCTACAGGGAGTCCTCGACTTACAAACAGTTCATTTAGTGATCGTTCAAAGTTACAACGGCATTGAAAAAAGTTATTTATGACCATTTTTCATACTTGTGACTGTTGCAGCATCCTCATGGTGACAAGATCAAAATTCAGATGCTTGGCAACTGTCTCATACAGTATTTATTTATGACAGCTGCAGTGTTCCAGGGTCATGTGACCACCTTCTGTCAATGGGAAAATCAATGGGAAAGCCAGATTCACATAACAACTGTGATATTAACTTAACAAATGCAATGATTCACTTAGCAACTGTGATACGTGAGGTCATAAAATGAGGCAAAATTCACTTAACAAACGTCTCACTTAGCCACAAAATTTTGGAGCTCAATCGTGGTCGTAAGTAAGGACTAGCTGTAATTCACTTTAGCAAAAAGCAAAGCAATATCAATGTGGTATTTCTCAAATATCTACAAGTCTACGTTTGCCTGTTTCTCTCTTTTTGGAACAAATACTAGTTCATGTACATTTCATGACTGGAATGCAAGTTATTTCTGATAGTTTACAAGCTTTCCTCTTGGACTATGGGATCATTATTTTCTGGCTTCATGCTTTCTGTTCTTGTAATTTGTTCTGAGTATTTGATTTTTTACTGAGGAAGAACCATAGTGAAAGAACGGGTAATACAGATTTGCTCATAGGCCTGAACAGATTCCTGGCAGATCATCCTATAATTCCTAGCAGTTTCATTTTGCTTGCTCTTCTTTTAAATTTTACTTAGCTCTGCTCCAATGCTTTTGATAGAATAAGCGTTTCTTTCTTTTTCACTTAGGTATTTTTGTTCCTTCTCCCATATGATTGAAGAGAATAGGGTTAAGAAAAAGGAGACAGTTTTGTGTCCTCCCACTGCCATTTGCATGAACCGCCATTGGTTGGTTAAACTAGCGGCGGGAAAAATAAAGTACTGTCAATGGCCGGCCGGCGACCAAGGAATCCCATAAAAGCGGGTTCCCTGCAGCCTGCCGGCAGTCCGGATATTGCCTCCACCTGGAGCCATTAAACGAGAGCTGACTGTTCACTGCGACTCGAGTCTTCCTTACTCACGCGATCTAACCGACAGTACCATGGAAATCTGAAAAGACTGGCTGAAACCCCATAATAGATTAATTCTTGTAAATTTGGGTTTGACTCTTGACTCTTGGCTAAAGTAATCTGAACCAAGACTGGTTGAACTTGAAAGTAGAATTTGTCTAGCTGGTTGGGGTCAGAATTGTTCTGCTGGATCTATTAGTCTATCCTGTTTGCTAGAGGAGGAGGAGGAAAAGGAGGAATGCATGGCAATGTAACTTTGATAGTTAAACCCATCAATTGTCTCTTTGAATAGAAATTGAAATTGTAGGGTCATAAGGTTAAATAAAAAATTGAAATTATGAGGCTTAGTTTTCTATATTGTTTAATCTCTTAACATATATTTTGCACAGTTTGCATTTAAAGATTCGCAAAATTTACCTTTAATACTATAGAACTAAAATAGAAGGTTGACCTTTTTGAACTCTTTCTGCACACCTGATTTACTTCAGTTATCAGACCTAATTAGGTAACACTTATCTTATTTTTTTCATTTCACTGTGTGCTTTGCCTTTCTTGAGTATAGCTTTCTGTGGCACAGGCTTAATGTTGGAAAACATGTTTGCTTTTATGAGTGGTTCCTCTTTACCGTATAATTATATTTGCCTTTCATCTAATTTAGAATTTTTCATCTGTTTGATTCCTGTAGCAATGAATAATATTGGTAAAGGCATGTAGGACTTGGTTACAGCAGCTACTTCAACTTGCTTGTTGTATTATACATTTGTATGCTAATTTTTCATTAATTCATGCATAACAATCATTCTAGTGCTGAATTGTACGATACCACGTCAGTACGATTTAAAAATGTATATGCCACTTATTTTTCAAGACAGTAAATAAGATCACTAAATATGGTTGTCCCAATTATCTCAACATTTCTCTTTTCTTAAAAAAAAACCAAGTTTCAGACTCAGGTGCATCTTATTAATAGGAATGTTTTTAAGAATTGCTTTTCAAATTACATATTTAATAGTTACATGATAACAATTTTGCTTTTGAAAGCAATGTGGACTTAAAAGCTATATACATGTCAAGCTATAATTGAATTGAATCTACCTTTCCATGTACAAATTATTTTTTTAAATCTATTGGTGTTTTCTAATGGATGAAACGGCTTTGAAAGAAGGCATAATGCTTAGAGCACACATTGTTTTGAGGCTGAACATTGGAACTATTGATTGAAGAGTTATTGCTATTTGTGACTGTTTGACCTGGCTTCATGTCAGAGCAATTAAGTTTGAATAGCATAGCTTGAAAAAGAATGCAGTGGATTTTTAAAAAACTCATTAATCTAATTTATGGAAACCTAAATCCTTGAACCAGAAGAGCTTCCTCATTTCTAGGAATTTCATCAAAATGGCATCAGGAATACCAGGCTTCAGGCCGAGTATATAACATCAGTTACCTAGGATTGTTTTGTTCCATTTATTGATTGATGTATTATATTTAAATCTCATATTTCACTGGCAGTATTAGGACATTTTACAGTAAACATGTCAAATGTTATCAAATGATTCAGCTGCAAACATCATGCATGTAAAACAGATAAGAACAATTTAAATTGACTGAATAAAATAATTTTTTGCAAATTTGTTAATATTGGAGTGGAGTTGAATGACTGAAATAGTCTTTCCAGAATCTACAAGGGCCTTCTAGCTATCTGTTGCTTTTCAGACTGGACTTAGAATGGGACCTGTGATAAGGACCTAAAAATTGGGCAATCATATAGGAATCCGGACAATTTTTCAAATTCTGTAGAATCTGGGAGTGCTCATTTTTGGATCACACTTGGTCTTTCAGTGACATCCTAGGTTTGTATCCTAAAAGTAGATTGGATGAAATAAAAGTAAGTAGGACCAGGACAATTTATATTCCACTGCAATTAAGAGACTATTCTGATCCCAAAAGCTTATTCCGAAGTTTGGGAGCTGCCATTGAAAAACAGTCCCTCCTTGGTGTTGGTTTCCTTCATCTTCTGGAAGTGCAGGGCCGCCAGGATCTTTTCTCTAGATCAGTGGTCCCCAACTTTTCAGGATCCGTGGACTGGCAGTGACAACAGCAGGGGATAGGGGATGGTTTCACGTGTGTGCCTGCCACTTGTTCAAATGGAGCTCTACAAGCTTGCCCAACGCTTGTGTGCCCCAGTTCTCAACAGGCTACTTAGTGGTCCCGGGCGACCAACCAGGGGTTGGGGACCCTGCTCTAGATGATCTGGTACGTGGCCAAATATGTTAAATATTTTTCTTTCAGTTTTCTCAGCTTTGTTAATTGGTAAATTCTGGCAGATCTTTGGATAATCAAGCTAATGTTTTTTGGGGAGAGGGATGTCTGTGATCCTGAAGCCTCAAATTGTCTACTATAGTCTTTCTGTTTGATTCCCAGATCACTGATATCAGATTCTCACAATAGCCACTTGTGTTTATATCGTGGATCTTTCCCTAAGGTCTAAATCTATCCATAAATCCTCCAAACGTTGGAAGCTACTGCTTTACTTTTGAAATAAGTAGTGGTAAATGTTTAAATGTTTTACAATCAGATAAAAAAATCACCTTCATTAAGGGGGCCTTCAGATATATTTCTGGCTTCCTTAATTGTGTTTTGAGCAAATTTGACTAATTCTTGCAGCAACAAGTTTTTTAATTGTAGTCCCTCTTTCTAAAAAAAAAATGTTACCAACTGATATTATGAATTCCCTGTATCCCATAATTCCCTAGGTTCCCATAACGTTGTCCCTCTGTGTGATCTCTTCGCTGAGTCATCTTTGTGCTTTGTTGAATTTTCTATGAAATCAAAATTATTAGCCTTAAAGACCTGCAGCTCAAGAAAACTTACACCTCTTAATAAAATGCATTAATCAGAAAAAAGACAACCAGACTCCCCTTGCTTTTCGTTTGAAGCCAATTTTTCAAAAACAATTGCAATCCGTACCTGTTCTAGATTATGGTAAATTTATGACTATCAGGAATCCAAGTTAATAAGGCCAGTACTTGGGGGATTTAGTAAAATCTGAAGATGACAATCTTCAAATCTTGGTATTAAGTAAAAAAAAAATCTTTACACCCTGGTAGATAGATATATCCTCAATGAAGGAATGTAGATTCAGAGTCGGGGACAAAGTAGGTTTCATCACTTATAGTCTGCTAATTTGGCCTTAACTGGTTCAGTTCAGGTTTAAACTTTGTGGTTTGAACCCACAGTCCTTTAAAGTTGCCCTTGTTGTTTTCTCTGTCCTCATTGAAGCAGAAAGTAATATCTTGGTATCTCCATCCCATATCAACAGTGTTGATGTAGTTGCATGTGATACGCTTTCACTTAATGGGAATAATAAATTGTCATGTGTTTCGGTGAATCGGAGAACCATGGAGATGGTTTAAGATTATTAGCAGGCAGACACATAATTAAGCCCAATGACAGATTTCAGGTAATGGAATTAATGGTTGATGGTATGTATATGGACCGGGCTATTTACGAGACCGCCTTCTGCCACCAATAGCCTCCCACCGACCAGTGCGCTCACATAGAGAGGGCCTTATCAGGGTGCCGTCGGCTAGACAGTGTCGGCT
>JANHFT010002118.1:130540-153365 GCA_032467955.1 Pseudoxenodon macrops
CAGCAACACAGCCAACACCCCACACCTCTCCAGTATTTATAGAGAGACGGCAGCTCAGATCACGCTTTGCTCGCAGAGGCACAGAGCCGAAGGCACCAGCCTGAAGATGATGAGTGATTATAAGGATTATTATTGGTTCTGTGATTATATAGATTCTGTGCTTCTGGATTCTGAGTTCTGGTTCTGGCTTCTGCTTCATGGGTATTGTATACATGCATCATGCTTTATATTACTATATATAAAGAAGTTTATACATGAATCCTGTTGAATTGTTTACTTGTGTACTGGTTGGATTGCTGCAAACTCTAACATCACTCCACAATATGGAGGAGATGGATATTAAATTGATGGGTTTGGGAACTTTAGAAATTGCAGTGACACCAATAGTACCAAGTTCATTTCTAAACGTCTTGCAAAATAAGTCACATAAACACTCTTATATTCTTTGGTTAAAATAGACACTGCAGACTATATTTGAAGAGAGAATGCATAGATGTTTTAAAAATGCAAATGCCACACTAGGCTGTTTTTGGCAGGAGTAGAAATGGATCTTGAAAAATCAAATGCCAGGGAAGGGGTTTACTCAGCAGCAAAGCAGCAGGAAAGGAGAGCTTTAAATCACCAGACATCCATTTGCTTATTCTAATTACTGTATTTTTCAGTGTATAAGACGCACCTTGGTTTTTGGGGAGGAAAATAGAGGAAAAAATCTGCCTATCAGGTATTCATCTGGCTAGTGTCCTCAATCTGGTCAGTTTCGTGCACATTATTTTATCCCCTGGTTAGGGCTGAAAAAAAGCTCCTTCGGAGGGAGTAGCAATGAAAAAAGCCTGCAAAGATCATTTCATTCGCTAGTGCCTCGTTAGGTCTGGAAAAAAACTTCAAAAAAGCTACATTCGGAGTATAAGATGCACCCACATTTTCAGCCTCTTTTAGGGAGGAAAAAGTGTGTCTTATACTCCGAAAAATGCGGTAGGTAGAAAGAGTTTAGAAGCATTGCTTTTCATTAGGGGGAAAGGTTTTGCCATCCGTGTTTCAACTTGAAGGCCTCTGTCAGAAATATGTCTGGATGACAGCCTACGTTGTAATTAAGCACAAATGGAAGTGAACATTTCCAAGCACTAGGGGAGCAAGGAACTCTTGCATTAATGTGCAGCTTAAAGTCTTCAAAGTGGCTCATTCCTTGACATGCTAATAAGGAATCTTCTACAATAGAGTTCCTCAACCTTTCCGATTTTGCAGACCAGTTTGGGGGTGGGGAGGGGATGGTTCTGTGTGAGTGACCAGAAATCGTGCACATGTGCACTGCTGTAGTGCGAGCAGCATGCACGCATGTCCAATGCTCATGCAAATAAAGCTTTGCATGCAAGTGCTTGGCCACTGTTTACGCTAGTGGGGAAGATGGCCCAGTTGTAAACATTGTAGCCCACTAGTGGGCCACGGCCCAGAGGTTGGGAACTCCTGTTCTACAAAGCACTTTAATATTTGTTCGAAAATATATAAGGATTCCTTGCCTTGTTCTGTCCTGCCACAGACTTACCATCTAATCAACAGTTTCCTGCAGGGGAAAAAATGTAGATATATCATAATATAATCAAGTACACTCTGACAGAAACCAACTGATACTGAGGTAGATCTTAAGAGGCAGAGTGATATGGAATGGACCAGCTCATGAGTGACAAAACAAAATAAAACTACCCATGAGTTAAGAAGCAACACAAAAGAAATGGGTAAAAAAAATGGTAGATTAAGAAACTGTAACTTGAAGAGCAAAGAAGACATTTTTTAAAAACATAAATTGGAAATACTTAAAAGCTAATAACAAATGGAATTGTTTACAGATAAGGAAATAATAATTAGTAATAGAAAAGAAAGGAACAGGGCAATCAATGAATGGAAAACAGAAGGCAAACACAGACTTGGACAAAAGAGAGGCCTCGCCTCAGAAAGCAAGGGAATCATACAACGTATTAAAACAACTGAATCTAGATGAGATCAAAGAATGCACCAAGAACTGAAAGTTATAATTAGGGACTGATTCTTGTCCTGGGTCTGGTTATTTGATTTCTTTGTAGATATGCATAGGAGTAGAAATACTAAAAAAAGAAAAGAATGGAAGTGGTGTTAGCA
The DNA here is from genome assembly GCA_032467955.1 of Pseudoxenodon macrops. NCBI lineage: Eukaryota > Metazoa > Chordata > Lepidosauria > Squamata > Pseudoxenodontidae > Pseudoxenodon > Pseudoxenodon macrops. Next base: position 132,671 of record JANHFT010002118.1, read on the forward strand.
TATAATATGAAAAGGAAACAAAAAGTACACTCAGGATCTACTTAGAGAAGACAAGGAGGTAGAAATTTCAGCAGTAAGCAAGGAGATGTAAGCATTTAGTTGTGTATTTATTATTATAAATGTAATAATAAATACCAGTACATAAATAAATATGCCTTTCACTTTATTTAGCAAAATTAGATTAAGGAAAATAGGTCTGAGAAAGAGGTTTTTTTAAAAAAATCTAGTTCAGCATACAATCCCTACATTTTTTCTTTTCATTTTTTCTTCTTCTTTTCTCACAAAATTACAAAAACTTCAACAAGCCTCTTTTATAAATCCAATGTATGAAAATTACCCAGGTTACTCTCTTGGTTTGTGATTTCTACATCCCTTCTAATTATTAAAACATCAATCAGTTTCTTTTGTAGGTCCAATGTAGTATATTTTTAAAACAACTGTTAAGTCTGGTAAAACTTACTTTTCTTTCATAAAACCTTTTAAACATAATTTATCTACAGAGGACATGCTTAAAATTAACTTCTGAGTCCAATGTTCAAAAATATCATTCAATGTGTCCAATGTTTCAAATATTTTTCCCATTCTGTATTAGTAAGTCAAATATAATCGGATGATAAAGTCTTTGTGCGAATATGTCACCACCACCCCTTTCTGCTTCTATAAGGACGTGTCAAACAGTGTGTATCGTTTGTTTTTCTGATTAGGTATTTTATTCACCTTAACGTAACTGGACCATATAAAAGAACATTTTTCATCTGTTCTAAATAAAGCAGAGTACTGTAGTCTATCTCTGACATTTGTTAAGAATACTTAGACCTCACTTAATGACCACAATTGGGGCTGGCAATGCTGTTACTAAGTGACACAGATGTTAAGCGAGATGTCAGGTGTCCACATTGAATTTGCAACAACTCTTCCCTCCTCCTCCTTTGGTTGTTTAGAGACATGTGAACACAATTCGGCATTTTAACTGTGAGTTTCTTCATTGACTTTGCTTCTTGGAAGTCACGTATAAAGCATGAAAATGATGCTCATGTGGCTGCAGGGTGTTGCTACAGTTGGAAATACTCGCCATTTGCAAAGCTCAAAAATCTTGATCACATGACTGCAGGGATGATACATTCTAGGTGCAAGGACTGGTTGTAAACTTGCCTTTTCAGCACTGTCATAAATTTGGTCTCTAAACAGAGCAATCATTAGGCAAGGACTACCTGAAATCTAATGGCTATCATTAGTTACGGTGATTTGTCATTTATATTATGAAGATTTATGCCAAAACTAAGTCCTGTATGAAGATATATATATATATATATATATATGTTGATAGACAGACATGCATATAAACACACAATTATTAAAAGTACATCAAATGTTCATATAATTTCTCATATAAAGACTTGCACTTTTGTATGAATAGGATGTAAATGTTTACACAAGAGTTTCCTAAGTCTTAACTTAGCTTGTTTATGGATAATAATGAAACCAAGTTGCTTAAATGGAGGAGAGCTGAGACTTTATTTAGTAATTACATATTGGAGTGACTTTTCATCATAATCCCTTGGGAAAAAATTTATCTCCTTGAAAAATGCTGCCACTATGTTACAGCCATATGCTATCATTCAGTTCTACTTAGTGTGAGTTAAGCCAGATCTATATCTACATTCAATTCAGTTGCAACTGCTTGTCAAATTGTGGTTCCTCCTAATTTAATGTCTCGCTTTTGAAGTAAAGTTTGCATATCCATTTGGCACAAATTCTCTAACCCAGTAATTTTGTCAATATTTACTCAGTAAATGATCTTTACTTACTGAGTAAAGAATTGCAGCGATCTTTACTTACTGAGTAAAGAATTGCAGTCTTACAGTTATAATATTTGACAACAACAAAAAAACAACTTAGTTTAAATGGATCTCTGGTCATGCTAAATCTTGGTCTTGATCTAAAGTCATTATTGCTTTCATTCTTCTGAATGTTTGCTCCTTGGTTTTAATATGATTTAGACTGAGATGCTATATCCATTTACTTGATAGAAAGCGTCACTGAATTTTGGTAGCCATGTATAGGATTGTGCTGTCAAAATATTCAAATTGGCTTTAAATGTGTAATTGAGATTGAATGATTGTATCCAATGTATTAAATACAATTTGAGAATTACTTATAGAAACAGCTGTAATTAGAGCCAAACATTCAGTGTCCAATGTGACATTTAGATATGTACGTGGAATATGAAATAGATATTACTAGTGCAAAACATGATAATGTTAATTAAGATTTTTTCACATCATATTGAGGCTAAAATTTCAGCGATTTGACATTTCCCCCCAGTTGAATGGAGGGTAGTATGCCAACTTAAAATATTATTTCTAAGTATATAATTACTATTAAACCTTGCAGATAACTTGTAGTTTTGTGTTTTATGTCATGAGTCATTATTAGGTCTTTTTCAATATTTGCTACAAGTTTAAACTACTAGTGCTTGCTTGTGTTTAGAGCCCTCCAATCACAAACTCTCTAGTACATGGGTGTCAAACTTGCCACGTCATATTGCTGTCACATGACATTTTACAATATTTTCCCCATTCAACGAGCTGGGGTGGGCGTGGCCTACGTGTGCTGCATCCGGCCCGTGGGCCGCCAGTTTGACACCCCTGCAGTCTGATACCTTTCCTTAATTGTCTCTAAAATAATATGTCTCTATCAGCGATAGTATTCACTTACCTTCTTTACTGGTTTACAAATGTGAGCCTTTTGTGCATGCACAGAGCATCAAAAACAGGATGTGATGACATCCGGGCAGGTAGGTAGAGCCTTCCACAGTCGCCTCTACCAGATTACACAATTCGGATAGAACTGGCTGAATACCACCACTGGTCTCTATGTTCCTCCAAGGAGGATCCTTTTTTTGAAGTGGCTTTTAAGTCTGTGGTGACGGTCTCTAGGTTTGGAGCTTTTAAGCACCTGGACCCACAAATCTAGAATCAGCTTCCTTCGTGTATAATTTCATAGCTTTTAAAAGGGTTTAATAGGTTAACATAGGGTGTGATTGCTCTATTCTGTTTGCTGATAGTTCTAGTTTATACCTGTTCTAAATTATTACAGATCCACAAATATACAGGGCATCCCATATGATTTCAGGGCATTTTTAAGAATGCACTCTTTTTGTGTTGGTTGTTGTAATGTTAATATTTGGCTTTGGGCTTCTGAGCAAAGGTTATTTGATGGGTTTATAATAATGGTGGTTTTGTTGGGCTTTTCACCACACCTTAGTAGATGTAGGTACCGTGTTTTCCCGAAAATAAGACAGGGTCTTATATTTTTTGACCCCAGAAATAAGTGCTTGGCCTTATTTTCAGGGAGGTCTTATTATTTTTGAGGTGCAGGAGGCGCCAACCGTGGTCACCTCATGGTTGTTGCTGTGTTTTGGGGAGGACTTATTTTCGGGGGACAGCTTATTTTAGCGCATGCACTCAAAAGCTTGATTGGACTTATTATCTGGAGAGGTCTTATTTTCAGGGAAACAGGGTAATAGCAATTAATAATAAAATTAATTGTAGGGGTTAAAAATTGATGGTCTAGGGAAGGTGGGGAAGTTGCAAAATGATCAGTCTTGGCAATAGGCAGCTCTTTCAGCACTATTTATAAAACGAGATTATAATGTTTTAGACTGATATTCCGAATTACAAGACAAAGTGGAACAATTTTGGATTAAACATCGAATGTAAGTATTTTGTTAATTTGTTTCAGATTCTTTCTTAAAAACATACAATTTATATAAGCAGATTGTAGGCAGAATGCTACTACAAAAGACAGATAATGAAAGATCCAGTCTACTGCTGGGTGGTCTCTGTTTCAATGTGTGTGTGTTTACATCAGCTGAAGGATTACCGTGAACACGGAAAGTGAAGAGAATGAGGAATGTTGACTTCCATATCTGTCCTTTCAGTTCAGCCATGTGTGAGTCAGGTATGGCATGTTTGATTTTTTGGGGGGAGGGTAATAGGCCCTCATTTATCATTAGAACCGACAAGAGATAAGGTCTCTAAAGTCTGGATATCTTTTTGATGTGTACCAGTCCAAAGTTTAATGGATGAGTAAAAGCCTGGAAAAAAATTAAACCTCATCATTCTCTGTCTCCTGTCACTATATATATATATTTGTTTTAGCCATGTAGGTGCATAGTTATATGCTGAGACAACCATTATTCAAGTGGGTGGCTTGTTGAGAAATCTCTGTTGCCGCAACTGATTACATGGCTTATTTTTAGATCTACATTTTGTTTGCACTAAAGGAAGGGGTAAAAAAAAGGACAGTGTTTATTTAGAATCAGGTTTATCTGGGGCCATATCTATCTAAGTATTTATGTTTTTCCTAAAGTTAGGGAAAGTTGACAATATTGTTTACTAATTTCTGAAGTCTACACATCAGCATATGTGTGGACCTTTAAACCACCAATACAAACGGGCAGAGTGCTGCTAGCAGTTTGCAAGGAATTCTGCCTAGTCGTTGGAGCATCTAAGTTCAGCTTTAAATCCACTTTTAATCATTATTTAAAAAGGGATTGCCCTGTCATTACTTCCCTCGAATGTATGAAGAGCAAACAAAATAAAAAAGCATATAGTGGGATAAAGAAATGCCATTCCCACGTGCTAAATCATTGAGACACTTGTTTTAGGTAATTGATTTTTAGGGTTGGAAAGAAGGATGCCAAGGTAAGCCAAAGCCAACCCTGACCCAGTGAAGGGGCCACATGAATGCTGTTTGGCTAGTTGGCATTTATAATTTACGCTGGTGCCATGGGTTTGTGTGTTTTCTCCACCGTATTTAAAGAAAACACACCTAACAACTGGATATCCATGCAAGATAAACCACTTTTCCTTGTTTTCTTTTCTCCGTGGACTCCTTAGTTAGTGTCTTCTTGATAGTTGTGTTTGCTGACTCCACTGATACTTTTGGCATAACTTGTCTTTCTCCACCTACTCAGTGACCTCAGAAAAGGCCTTCTGAGGACAGATATTACTTAGAAAACAGGCTGTGTATAGCTACATACAGTATTTGAGAAGTGGAAAAGGGTGAAAGTTTATTCTCTGTCCATAATAAAACAGTGTTGCCAACGTGTAAAGAGACCAGCTAGAGAAATTCTGAAGTGGTTTAGAAATTAAGCAGCTCAGTGTAACGTGGCTATGAAACATCATACCTCAATAGATCCAAAAGGGAATGTGGAGACATTTTCAAAAGATCCCTTTAAATCCCTTATTACGCCTGTGCTTGGGAAAGTTATGCATGCAAATTATTGTACATATGCATTCATCCATACCGTCATTTCTTCATATGCTCTCGTACACTTAAAGTTTACAGTGTCATGTTGATAGGAAATTTTGGACTGCCTGCGGCTTGTGGGAATTGGAATGCAAAACATCTGAGTTGCATCACATTGGAGAAGGCTGGTATTAGGAACCAAATAACTTCAATTATGGATTCTGATTTGTCTACCACATTTTTTTCTACCACATTTCAGTTCAGATCTCTCTCTCACTTTGAAATCCAAATTAAAGGAAATGGTTTATCTTGAGATGCTTCTATTTTCACCTTAAATGTTTTTTAAGTGACATGCTTGAAAATAAGCTGTTACCCAGGCTTTATGCCATTTTAACTCAGAGTGAAATGTGAATTAATGTTCTTTATTTTAAATATGGAAAATACCCAGGAGTGTAACAGGAAGAGTGATCTATACAAATCTAAGTCAAGGAGGACTGAATTACCCAGAAATATAGTGTCAGTATCACCAAGTTTTAATATTTAATGTTCCCCTGTAGGAATGGAATAAACTCATTCATTTACACAAGAGTATTAGTTAATTCATACTCAATTTGGCAGCTATCTAGAGCAGGAGTCCCCAACCTCCGGGCTGTGGCCCACTACCGGCTGCTGTGTTCTATTTGGAAACGGGCCATGCAAGCGGGCCAGTGCATGTGCATGCGTGCACAAGGTGACTTGCACAAGTGGTGGGCTGACAGGCCTGCACACATAGGTGCAGCTCAATTTGCGCAAGTTGAGCTGTATGCCTTACGCACCCCTCCGCTCACGCACGTCGAACTGTGAGCGCACCCACGTGTACACCAGCCTGCTGCTCACACAGCCTGGTTCCCCTCTTCCCCCACTATTGGGCTGCCAAGCCGCAAAGGTTGGGGACTGCTGACCTAGAGCATTTTTGAAGAGCAAGATAATATGCTTTGCTTACTTGGCTACTTCTAGGATCCCAACTCTTACTGTTGCCATAACTGAGTCAAAACAATGGTGGTTGTTTTTATAGTCATTCTCTTATGCCCAGAATTAATTAATAAGAACTTCTCTTTAAATAGCATGTTGGAGAACTCAAAACATTGAACGTTAATGCAACAGTACATCCTCTCCACACCCGTGCTTTTAAGTTCCACAAACAATGGATTCACTTCACATCATACATTTATTTTCAAAAGACTAGTTTTCTCTGGTAGATGGGATTCAGTGCTAAAATGTCATATTAGTTGTTTGAACTTTAATCAGATGATTTTTCTGGAGAATTTGTTACCGAATTATATGTGGTTATAATCCACTCAGGAGTGGGTTCTAACTTACCTCACTGCTGATTTGCCTCCTCCCGTGTTGTGTGGGCGCGCCCCAGGGTGTGCACACTTTGCACGTGCACGCATGCGCAGTGCAAAAAAATTACAAAAAAATCCCCCCCAAAAAAGGGTGAAAAGAAGAGGGTGACGCATGCGCAGTGCTGGGTTAGGGTGCAGAAGAAAATAACCCAGAAAAAGGGAAAAAAACAATATTTTTTTCCCCCCAAAAAAAAATTTCCAAAAAAAAGATGGTGGTATCCACGGACCAGAACCAGTTTATTACCTACTCTATAGAATCAGTCTGAACCGATAGGAACCCACCTCTAGTTAGCCTAATATGTATATACTAATGTTACAAGTATTGCTTATTTTTCCTCCTTTTGTTAGGACATAATATTCACTTAATTGTTTGACTATAAATCTTATTTTGTATTTTTTCTGCATCATTTTAACAATACCCTTTGGTTGTTTTGCTTCTTAGTCTGTAACTCGGTACCTAATTTCCTGGAAATAAGCTCTGTTGAACTCACACCTTTATATTGTAGGTAGTGCTGTTAATATGTAAGAACCTATTCCTTTTGGCTGATATGTACGTCTTGATGTGCAGATCAGTGGATTAGCCAAACTTTATGATAACAAACTTTATACCATTCAATGTGATGGAAACAGTCTAAAAAGAGAACTAATTATAATTATTGCATGCCAATCTTCTCCATCATGGTACCCTTCATTCAGATTGGACTACAGCTTGATAACGCGGCAAAAACTTCAAAACCAACTGATGGCTTCAAGTTGGGGGTGGCTACTGCCCATGTTTCTATCCAGGTACAACAAAGATGAGTTGAAAGTCAGGAAGGTAAAACGAGGAAATAATGTTGGAACATTCGCTTCTCTTCACAAAGGGATGTATGGTATCCCATGACTTCCTAGATTTCCTCAGCTAAAGATTCTTCCTCCTCTCTTGGATTGTCTGGGTAGATTTAAAGAAAATCCTCTTAAATATATTGTAGACTGAAGATATACTTTCTCCACTCCCTCCCCCCACCAACGCCTTTTCTGTTTTGCATCAAAACATCTTTTCTTGTCTTGTTATGGGTAATGGTAATGAGCAGTGAGGAAACAGCTTCATAGATGATAAAGGACATTATAGAAGTCTGGGAGTTAACTGTAAACTAAATTATGTTCAAATTATCAGTCTGGGGAATAGCCTCCTGCTGTGCTCTCTTTTTTCCCTGTTTTCCTATAAGATTTACAGTTTTGGTGCGGAAGAAAAACACAAATTGTTGCCTTAATTGTAAAGAAACAATTTTGCGTATACTTGAGCTGTTTTTTAAAGACTGTAATGGGGAGATTGCCTGTTTGAGCAGAGAGCCGTTTGATGATCTCTTACATTCTTCATGAAGAATGGGGGTATGTGATTCCTATTATCTTTGCACACCTGTTAATCGGCTACATGGTGAAAGAAGGCAGGCTCTAAATCAATGTCTAAGGCTTTGATGGGCTTAGTGGAGGAGTGAAGTGGAGAAGGCATTCATGCAGGTTCATAACCATTTTGTCCAAATTCCAAGAAATTGTAAAAAGGCTGGAACACCTGGAACACCCTTTCAGTACTCCTTTTGGACCTTTGATCTAGTAATGGTTTCCAAACAATGAAGTGTGTGGGTCTGTGGTGAACTACAGAATTATGGCAAGTGGGCTGTGATATGCACCAAAGGTGGAAAACAAAACATGTACAGTATATGTTTTCTTACTGGCATAGTTTTGTTGAGTTAGGAAGAAGAATAGGAAGGAGAGGGGTTTGGGCTATGAGGGAGATTGGAAGGAGCAATTTTGGGTGGTTCCCCATCCTTCATCTTGGCTTGTCTCTCCCTCCTAAGCATACATAATACAGACATATTTTTTTTGTTTTGTAAAGCTTCATACTTCATACCTGTCTGTAATTCTTCTAATTATTCATTGATGTACTCCTTACATAACCAGCACCAGTGCTCTGTTATTTGTCCCTTCTCTCCTGATATAATAGTATGTGGGAATGGCCTTGGGAGAATGGAGGAAGAGCCACAGACTAGGCAACTGAGTCTACAGAAGGAACGGGAGAATGGCAAATGTATCAGGATAAACTCTCCCTAGTTTCTTGGATTGTAAAGGCGGGGAGGGCAAGAGTATAATTTCAGACTTGCAAGATTCTGTTAATGTAATTAGCAGAGCTAATTACTCCTGATAGTGATTCTTGACTGGGCATCTCATAAGGCTGACATCTGAATTACTGCTTAGTAAAATCTCTTTAGATTTCCTATACATTTGAATACCTCACAGCTCAGTTTCCAGGGCTATGTCAATGGCTTCCTTCATCTCCTTTCTCCTCTTGTGGAACTGGAAAGAAGAAGAGGGATTCCAGTTCCTCCTCTATAGTCTCATTGCTGAAGGCTCCTGCATACAGCCAGAGAAGCCACAGCAGTTATGGCTGTGGCTGCTTCTACTTGCCTGCTGTGTCGCCAAGGAATAAACTGGGGAGGGTGTGGCTGCTTCTCTAAACACGCTGAAAGAACTGAACAAGAAATTAGCAACAGTGGGGAGCAAGCAAATGAAAAAAAAAGAGAAGCATTACCATCCTTTAGGGTCATTTCAGCAGATTGTTAGGAGACTTTCTCCCCCAAGAAGAAAATAATAACCTCCTTTAGCTGAATAAATATTTGCATTCGTGCACAAACACACACACATACACACACTTTTTGAATGCTGTGTGTTGATACTGATGATTAATAAAATTTGTTGAAAGATTATTAATGATTGCTGAATTCATAGCTTTTGTGTCATTTTTTTAATTTCAGTCAACAGACGACTAAAACTATAATTATTATCAAGTAGGGAATTGCAGATATTCTGGATATTCTAAAGGAGTCCTTGCAGTTGAAAAGTTTTCAAAACCTTGTCCTAAGGTGACGCTGTTCTGGGGGCCCATATTCTCCCTGGGGACGTTAAGTAATGCTTAGCAGCTCCTTCCCCAGCCTTCCTGATGCCTGGCGTCATTAACTGGGGAATGAAAGTGCTTCTGGGGAAGTGGTCAGCCAAGGGTGGAAGATTGGTCCTGACAAATATGACAGTAATCTTATTCATTCATCCCATTTCTGAAATTGGGAGTATCTAGATCAAACACTCCATCGGTAATTTCAACAAATGTGCAGATTTATACGGTTAAAAGTTTATTTTTCTCCAACCCTAGTAAGATAACACCATTAGTTTCAATTGCATTTGGAAAACAAACAGGAAGCCTTTAGCACTTTCAGTTGTGGCAGGATGCAATTCCTCTGGTAAATACCTGTTTGTATGGCTCTCAAGAAAGTTTAATAGACGGCCTTACACTAATAGCGATCCTATTTTCTCTACTTCAAGGGAATATGTCACTCCTTCTAGAACCTTTCCTGAAAGGCCAAGATAAAAACCATGACAAACAGTATGAAAGTCGAAAAATGATTTCATTAGGACCTGTGAGGGAGAGACTGATCAAAAACGAACAGTGAAATATTCTCAGCCAAAGTAAATAAACAAGAGAGGAATTAAAGAAGAGAGGAACACTACTATAATCTAAAGGAAAAAAGAGAAACATTTCAGTATTTGGTGAAATGAAAAAAACAAGAAAAAGCAAAGTAGAGCTTTTTGGCTTAAGTGTGCCTACCAAGAAATATTTCATGCTGACATTAGGTGGATGAGCAGCTGGAATAATTAAGGGGGGGGGTGTCCACTGATGATCTTGGGAAGTGGAGAGATCCATATGGGATGAAGCAATCCTTCAGCTGGGTTGTTTCAAGTAGCTAATGAGATGCTGTTCAATGAAACAAAAATATGGCAAGATTTCAATTTTCTGGGCAAGGCTGTAATGAACATACCAACTAACTAGTTGGGGGGGAAAGGCTGTTTTGAGCAAAATATGAGCAAAGCAGAATTGAATAGGCATACAAAGCTCTAAAATGTGGCTGCCAACCCACCCAAACAGGCTATATTCTTCTCTCTAGCTATTAATAACTACCCACAGCATTTCTTAATTGATTTCCAATTTATTGAATGTCGCACTGCTGTTTAGGTCTTTTATTATCCCCAACTGAATTGAAAGGGGAAAAAAAAGATGGAAAATCACCAGATACTTTATTTCAAATTACATTTTGGCGGTAATATAAAAGTTAAATTCCACAAAAGAATAATAGTAATAACAGTAAGTTATAGGACTATATAGCACTTTGGATTTCGTGATGTATGAAGCGGTGCTCATATAACACTATCTACAACCCTTTAAAGCAGCTGCTTCTTTTCCTGGGATCTGAGGTTGCTTTTTGTGGCTGCAATACAATCTTTGAAAAATGCATACTTGGTTTAAAATAGGGGTCTCCAACCTTGGGCACTTTAAGACTTGTGGACTTCAACTCCCAGAATTCCTCAGCCAGCCTTCTTCAGTCCATGGTTATAAGTATAACAAGAATTTTTGAATGAAGAAAAGTACCGTAATCAACAAAAGGAGAATTCCATACAGCACATACAGGTAGTTATATCCATGCCCACTAAGTCCAGGCATTGATTCTATGTTGTGAACTTGTCAGATGCTAACCCTTCATCAAAGGGTTATGTTCTTATGAAGGAACGAGGCAGAGAATTGCACCCTAGGAATAATTTACTTCTTTTTTTTACTTCTTCTATATACAAATTATTTTGGCTTCAAAATAATTGGAAATAGGAGGTCAACATGTCAGGGGGGAAAAGTCAGTTTAATTAACAACAGTGAAGTTTCAAAACAAACACTGAATGTTTTAGTAGAAAAGTCATTAACAGGGTTTAACAAGTTAAATTCATTGTAAGCCATTCTGTGAAAATGTTGAGAACTAAAGATAAATGTAAAATGTAATTTAATAGATACTTTTATATATAATATTAACTATTAGCATGTCTCTTGCTTAATTATGCTCAACAGAATATTCAGAAAGTGTCATTGTATTTATCAAAACAAAGATATTTAGTTTGTTGTTTTATGGGCACAATGGAATTGACAGTTATTGGGTAAAAGCTCTTTAAATTTTTCATGTTGAGGCATGTATCTGTAATCATAAGGCTTCTAAACATACTAATTTTTAAATCAAAACCATTATAACACTTAAATTAGAGATCAAGCAATACATCATGGTACTTTTTGATGTTTTATAAAATATTCAGGGTACAGCATTTCTACTGGGGGGAGCTATTCATAACATTATTCCTGCTTTTTCATAATGGCGGCTTCTGAGTTCTTTTTAAGGGTGAGTCCATGTAGAGCAAGCAATAGTGGTATATTCTGAAGTACAGATTATGGCAATTAGGTCTCCTCCATGGAAAATGATAGCTTGACCTTTGGCAATAAGAGTATTTGATAAAATGCTGTCCTAGATGCAGGAAAATGTAAAGGGGCAGCTGGTGAACCTGATATGCCCTAAAGCTAACCTGACAATTGGGGCGGGAAGGTTTAATATCTTTGTATGCATTCCATTTACAAGTTTCCATCTTTACTCCATTCACTTATACTAGTTTTAAAGTTTTTACTTGGCTTTGTTATTTTTTTCAATGTTGGTTTGTGCTTGTGAAAGGGGATGAAACACTGGACTGAAAAAAATTGCACCGTTCTGACTTGAAGTCAGCTTCTAAACCAGATACATAGGCTTGGTTGCAACAGCTGGAAAATTATAGGCTTTGGAACCTAAACATCTGGAGGAAAGTTTGTTTGGAAAAATTGTTGTAGCTATATGGCCACTACATTAATTATAATCAATTGAGTAGAATATAATTTTATTTATTTAAAGGATTCTAGTCTACCTTTCAACCACTAAAATGGATTCTGGCATGGTATATTAGCATAAACTTCGATTGGGAACAAAATCCAACAAAGCATTAAGCTGCAACTCTTAAAATTTGGGAGGAGAAAAGAACATATTAACCAGTTAAAAAGCAAGTACAGAGAATCTTTGACTTACAACCACAATTGAACCCAAAAGTTTGGTTGCTAAGCAAGACAGTTAGCTCAATTTTGCCCCAATTTTTCCACAGCTGTTAAATGAATCACTATAGTTGTGAAGTTAGTATGATTGTTAAGTGAATCTGGTTTCCCCATTGACTTTGCTTGTCAGAAGGTCACAAAAGGTGATCACATAACCCTGGGACATTGCACCTGTCATAAATATGAATAAATTGCCAAGTGCCTGAATTTTGATTATGTGAACATGGGGATGCTGCAATGGTAGTGTGAAAAATGGCCATAAGTCACTTTTTTCCAGTGTTGCTGTAACTTCAAGCGGTCACTAAATGAACTTCTATAAGTTGAGGACTGCCTGTACTATTAAATAAGCATATGGGAAACTAGCCTCCAAGAGAAAGCAATATTTGCACAATAAAGTTATAAAAGTGTTCTTTCTTGTTTCACCAATATATTTGCAGTATATGATCCACTTAACCTGACATTTACTGGGTTAAAGGCATAAATTGCTATTACCTAGTAAGAGAAGAATATACTCAGATGTCTTTAGGATATTAATGATATATATCTCTATCCTAGATTATTTCTTCAGTATTGGTCAGTCAGAGCTCTTGTTAGTATGCACAGTACTTCATTCCTTTTATGTTTAGCCTCAAATAAATACGATCGTAGGCATGGAATAATCAAAATCTTTGAAACTCTTTTGAGTGCAGCTATGGGCAACGATGATGCGGTGGCTCAGTGGCTATGACACTGAGCTTGTCGATCAGAAGGTTGGCAGTTCAGCGGTTCGAATCCCTAGCACCGCATAACAGAGTGAGCTTCCATTACTTGTCCCAGCTTCTGCCAACCTAGCAGTTCAAAAATGCAAGTAGAAAAATAGGGACCACTTTGGTGAGAAGGTAACAGCGCTCCGTACGCCTTCGGCGTTTAGTCATAATCGCCACATGACTACGGAGACATCTTCGGACAGCGCTGGCTCTTCGGCTTAGAAACGGAGATGAGCACTGCCCCCTAGAGTTGGGAACGACTAGCACGCATGTGCAAGGGAAGCTTTACCTTTACCTTACCTTTATGGGCAGTGAACTGAACTGTATTTAACCTACCCAGTTTCATAAACCACAGACTATTAACAATGCTGACTTGTCTGTAGACTCTTTACAGTGCATGTAATATGAACATGTCTAAACCACAGTGAGAACTTAATGTTGGTCTTTCAAATATTGCTGCTTATTTTGGAACATCTCTCCCACATTGGAAGAGTTGCCTAATTTGCTTGTTTGTACATATGTCCTTGTTTTCCTGTCCTGTTTCCCCCCCTCCCCCCCAGCAGCCTTAATGCTGAAGATGGGTAAGTATTTGTCTTAGTTTTGGAAATAAACCACAGAATTATTTTAGAGTTGGTTCAAGGGAAATATTCTGACATTAATAATATAACTCCTGGGGGTTTTATTAAGGAAACTTTCATTTGCTCAAATAAGAATGCAGTATTGTAGATTAAAAAGGAGAATTTCTGCTTCTTTTCTTGATTTTAATGAGCAATTATTTTATTTTGGAATAATTATGCAAATTGTATGTATTGATATTGGTTTCTTTTTTACTTTCTATAGTATGAGGTGCTAAGAAAAATATTTGATTTATGTAAATGATTATAGGTAGTCCTTGACTTATGACTGGTGACTTAGCGATTGCTCAAAGTTATGATAGACCCCAAACAAGGGACTTGAGACCCAGATTCGAAATTTTGATATCTTCTCCCACCCCACGGTCATGTGACTGAGATTTAGGCATTTGACAACAGGCCTGTGTTTATGGCTGTTTGCCCTATGGTTATATGACCATGATATTTGATGTTTTTGCTGGAAACAAAAGGGTTTACTTCTGGTTTCCAGCAAAAACCACCCCACAATAAACAATGGGTTCACTTAATGACCATGGCATTTGCTTAACGACTGCTTCATACATACATATAATGACTGCTGCAAAAAAGGTGGCAAAATTGGGCGTGGTCACGTGGTGTCCTGCTTTGTGATTGTCCTCACATACTGTATGACTGAAATTGTGATGCTTGGCAATTGGTTTATATTTACAGCGGTTGCAGTGGCTTAGGGTCAGGTGATCCCCTTTTGCGACCTTCTGACAAGCAAAGTCAATGGGGAAGGCAGATTCACTTAACAATCCGGCTACTAACTTAACAGCAGAAGTGATTCACTTAACAACTATGGCAAGAAAGGTTATAAAATCTCACTTAACAACTGTCTTCCTTAGCAATGGAAATGTTGGGCTCAATTTTGGTTGTACGTCGAGGATTATCTGTATTTGAAATAATTGGGTTTGTGCCTGTAGTAAAGTGTCTGTTTAGGGTCTTTATTTTATTTATTTATTATTTGTATCCCACTTTTACTTTTATTTTTTTATAAATAACCCAAAGTGGCAAACATAACCAGCACAACTTCCTCCTCCCTATTTTTTCCCACAACAACAACCCTGTGAGGTGGATTGGGCTGAGAGAGATTGGGCAATCTCTTCTACTCTTCGACTGACATAAGAAGAGCAATCCCTTCTACTGGCATAAAATGGTTCAACCCTTGTCTAATGCACATTCCTTCCCTTAACAAGAATGACTTAAGCCATTTCAGTGAACCTGTGATTTATGTTTGAGAGTCGGTAATTAAGAGATTTACATGTGGCCTTGTGAACGGAAGTTGCTTCCTGCTGCAGGATAGATACCTGAGGAAATTGAGTTATGAGATCATGCATAATACCACATGCCTTCCGTTACAAGACATTTAGTTAAAAGCAGCAATACTGTAATAAGGGCTTTCAAACTGGAATAGAAACTTTCTGAAATGGATTATATACGCTAGTTTAAAGTATTAAACTTCCTATCTTTCTTTTATTGCTTGGTAATTTTAAAGTTTTCCTAGGAAATAGTAGGGAGATTTTCTTAAATGACTTTAATGTTTTACTAAGCTGTAGCGAGTTGAAATATGGTTAGTGGTTTTTTCTTCTCTCCAAGGAATCATAGCTGGTTGACCACTCTCCTTGTTAGGAAAAACTCCAAATGAACTCACTGTAGAGGAGGTTCAGGAGTTCAATCTAATCTGCACGTTTATTTTGGCATTAGAACATTGTATTTTGCTGAATTGGTAATACGGTATCGTTTTCCATACTTCTCTTTAAGTTAATTTGCAGAATATATCTAAGTCTGTTCTATTTGTTTATATGGCTTAATTATTTGTACAGCAAGCAATAGCTCAAATATAACTCCTCTGCTATTCTTGAAATCTTTTGAAGGTGGATTTGTTTTGTTTTGTTTTTTTGCATGAGAACAATTTTCAAACAAGTGGCTATTTAATCTGATGCAGGAAAAAAAGGAAAGATATACATGAGAGTAGCCTAAAAGAGAAGAAAAGCTTTGAAAACCTATATAACCTGGTGAGGGGGGGGGGAGGAAAGTTGTTATCCCCTTTTTAGATCGCAGGTACAATAAGAAGATTAGCATAAGTACATTTATAAGCATGTCCAAGTTTTAGATTGTTTATATTTCACGTGTAAAGCCTCAGGGCGTTTTGCATTTGGCGATATTGGTAGTCCCCGACATACAACCACAATTGGGACCAGAACTTTGGTCACCAAGTGAGACACTCATTAAGTGAGTCAGGCACATTTTTATGACCACTTCGTCACAGTCGTTAAGCAAATCGCCACAGTCATTAAGGGAACCATGTAGTCTTTAAGTGAATCCAGTTTCCCCCCATTGACTTTGCTTGTCAGAAGCTTCCTGTGAAGGTCGAAAATGGTGATCACGTGTTCCTGGGACACTGTAACTATTATAAATACACCCCAATTGCTGAGTGTTCAAATCGTGATTAAGTGAAGATGCTGCAACAGTCGTAAATGCAAGGACCAGTTGTAACTCTCTTTTTTCCCCCCAGCACCGTCATAACTTTGAATGGCTGTTAAACAAATGGTTGTAAGTCAAGGACTGCCTGTAGGATATGACGTCGGTTTTGTTTGTGAGGATGTTGACCTTACATTGTGAGGCAGTCTAATACAAATATTAATAGTTGACTTCTGAGCTCATCAGCTGAATGATCTACATGTTAAAATCCCTCTTTTTTTAGCGGAGAGGGGAAAAAAACACATCCTAGACTTTTGGCTGTTCTGCTTTGTGGCATAATGATATGGTGGTTTAATGCCCACATTTCAAAATACAAAGTGTTAGAATCTCCATACTATTATTTCTGTCAGTTGCCATTCATAATTCTGTTTTCTAGCCCAAATTGCTGTTGTGGTTAGTGTTAAAGTGGATGTGCTTGACAGATGGATGCAGTTGCACCGAATAGTGGATGTCTTCTTTTTAAATTGGACGTGACAATAAAACTGGTGGTTATTACTGAAAACAGCATCCAATTCCTACTTGCTGCTCTGTGAATATTGTGGCTGCTTTTATCAGGACGTTTATCTCAGGGGTAAAATTCAACATTTTCCCCTACCGGTTCTGTGGGCGTGGCTTGGTGGGCATGGCAGGGGAAGGATACTGCAGAATCCGCATTCCCTCCCCACTCCTGGGGGAAGGATATTGTAAAATCCCCATTCCCATCCCACTTTGGGGCCAGCCAGAGGTGGTATTTGCCGGTTCTCCGAACTACTCAAAATTTCCGCTACTGGTTCTCCGAAACCTGTCAGAACCTGCTGAATTTCACCCCTGCTTTAATCTCTTTGCAGAATTTGGTATGCCAAATACATACAAGGTGAATTCATTTGGTTGGGATATTATGAAACTCCTATGAAATATGCGGTATAGGTAGCCCTTGACTTACGATTGTTGTTGTTGCTAAGTGAGATATTTATTAATTTAATTTTGCCTCGTTTTACGACCTTTCTTGTCACAATGGTTAAGTGAATCACTGCACTTGCTAAATTATTAACATGGGTGTTAAATGAATCTGACTTTCCCATTGACTTTGCTTGTCAGAAGGTCGCAAAAGGTGATGATCATACTGCAACGGTCATAGATGTGAGTCAGTTTCCAAGCCTCTTAATTTTGATCAGGTGACCAAAGGGATGCTGCAATGGTTGTAAGTGTGAAAAACGGTCATAAGTCATTTTTTTAGTGCCATTGTAATTTCGAACAGCGACTAAATGAACTGTTGTAAGTTGAGGACTACCTGTAATAAGATACCCCTTTAATCTCACCCAAGCTGTTTCTTTCCTTTGCATGGTTTATAGAAACAGAACTTCCAATTTCCCTCCTGGGTCAGTTTTCCTCTCTTGTTTTATTTAGCATTCTGAACTTTCTATATGAAAAGAGCTACAAGCTTTGTCAGTCTCATGCCTCGTCAAGCGCAGTGCCTGAAGCAGGGGTAATTATCTCACACATGTGATGACACGAATACATACACAATATTTCCACTGGAAATTAAGGGACTCTGATTTGGTAGTCTGGCTAATAACTTGGCACAGACCTTTGTAGTCACAGTCAGTGCAATGTTAGCAAAAAAACTGGAGATGTGCGTGATAAACCACTACATTTAAGCACCAAAGTCTTGGTTTACTTTTTCCAGCCAAAGAGCCAAATTACGCTTCTTACTATGGTAATGATAGGAATATGCATTAACAAAAATTCTTACAGTGATATACTATAGAATGAATAGAGTGAGAAGGTTCTAGACATTTTTGAAAGTGCTAGAAAGAATGGGAATAGACATTTGTGGATTTAAAGTACATAGGTTCTATAATTCGGAAACAATTTTGTAAATGTATACAATACATTATGAATGTTATTCTGTATAGTTTGTGTATGAAATTGAAAAAATATAGTTTGTTTAGACAATCATTATAATGGTATTGGTTGAGTTTACTTTAACAGGTTGATTTAGCTGTAAATTGGAACTACAAGTTTCTGTACTCAAAGGAATGTCACATCTTTTGCTGTTTAGAAATATCAGGTGGGGAAAAACAGATAGCTGAAAATAAAAACCACCAAGATTGTAATAAAAAATATTTTGGGTTCTGTCGCTGCTTTATCAGGCAGGCACAGACAAAACAATTTTTTAAGAAAAAAAAGCAAAAACCAAGTTCAAAATACCATATGAAATATGGTTCAGTCAATCTTATTTTCTGAGTGTAAAGTTCTCTAAAAGCAGTTACCGCTCTTTCTTTATCATGTTATTGTTTTCATCAACTTCTGAAATTTGAAGCTTTGCCTGTTGAGTGAAGCTTTTCTGTCTGCCCAGAGCTACTTTCTTTAAAATAAAAAAAGCTTTTTGTTCATTTCCCCCCTTTTTTTCTCTGTCCAGGTGTTCATATTTCTAAACGCAAATAAGAATAGATACTTTGTCTTCATCATCTTTATATATCAGTTTACTGGGTCCTGTTGGTCTAGACAGTTGAGTCTAGTTTCCATCTAATTCATGCTTTTTATCTGCATTGTCTTCTTGGTTGGGGCACTTAGATTTTTCTTTCATTGCTAAAATGGTCAGGAATGTAATTCCTGCAAGAGTTTATTTTATTCAATAGGCTAACTCCGGAGTACAAAAAGCAGACCATTTCCACAATCCTGAAGCACAAATCAGTTTATTTGACATTAGAAAATATTTCTTCGTTGTTAGGAAAGAAGTGTGGCTTAATTTTTTTTAAAAATACTTTACTTTCCAAATAACATCTGTGGAAATTCATTAAAAATGTTCTTGCATTCATAGGCTTAACTTTAGACATTTCCAGAATTTCTAAAAAAATTGTAGTGATAAAAAAAGCTGAGATATTCAGTAACTTAGTATCTTAACATTTTCACATTTATAAGAGTTACTTCTCTTCCAGCTGTGAGTGATTCATTCTCAGAATGAATATCTACAATTGCTTGCACATTGCTGAAGACTTCATTGTGCCTGAATTACTTGCAGGGGGGAAAAAAGTTGTAGAGCCCAGGTTCTATTGCATATACTGTTGAGGTGGCCCAATATATCCTCCTTGTCCTTTCCTCAGACAAGGAAAAAAGTGAAAAGACTTTTAGAAAGTTTTTGAAACAACAGCCTGACTAAAATAGAAATGTTGAAATTTTGAAATGACTAGCTTTGAAAATAGGTCACCACTTTCTTCCTTTTGAGTTACTAAATTCAGTTGCTGGGATATTTTGATTGCCTCTAAAAATAAAACTTGGTGTCTTAACTACTGTTATGGGACAATATGCTAAGTTACGATGGCTGTGGCTGTTACACATCCTATGAAGCCTGTCTGTTGTTCTGAAAAAAGGGATTGCTGAATTGCAGTCAGATGGGACTTGCTAAACAGTCAGATGTGAAATCTTGAAAAATACTAATATTGGCAGTTTTATTTCTAGAGAAGAGCCAATCGGCATTTTTAGTTACTTCACATTGGCCAGATTATGCTTATTTTTTATGTGATAAGCCCTCTCTAGAATGGCTGTGTGTTTCATCAAACCACTTCATTGCTTATAAAAGACCTAACATTTATTTGCAAATGGATGGTGAGATACTGATTTGTAGTAAAGTCCACCCCTTTGGAGACATAAACTTGAAAAAAAATGGAAAAGCTTGAAATATGAAATAATAGAAAAAGCTTAGAGTGTATTATATAATGTGTACAAATGGTTCTGTGAGAGGATGGGCTGGCCTGCATAATGGCTAGCACCTGTGCTGCTGTTGTCCTGTCCTTAAGCCCTCTCCCTAGCCAGCACAGCAATTGTTGGCTGTAAAAACTGAGCAGAGAGGCAGCTGGCTTAGTTGGTTTGTGGGGGAGAGGGAAGGAGGTGTAAAGCAGTCTGAAATAGCCCAAAACAGAGAGGAAGAGATTTTGTTCTCCACCAGTAAGTCTCATAAGAAGTAGTACTTAGAGGAGCAGGAGGAGGAGGTGTAGAAGTGGGAAAGAATGGAGTAGAGAGCAACCAGCCTTTGTGTGTGTGTGTGTGTGTGTGAGAGAGAGAGAGAGACCATGGCATTGGACCGGGCTATTTACG
Organism: Pseudoxenodon macrops; assembly: GCA_032467955.1. Lineage (NCBI taxonomy): Eukaryota > Metazoa > Chordata > Lepidosauria > Squamata > Pseudoxenodontidae > Pseudoxenodon > Pseudoxenodon macrops. Next base: position 153,243 of record JANHFT010002118.1, read on the forward strand.
AGATCGCCTTCTGCCGCCAATAGCCTCCCACCGACCAGTGCGCTCCCATAGAGAGGGCCTTATCAGGGTGCCGTCGGCTAGACAGTGTCGGCTGGTGACCCCCAGGGCAAGAGCCTTCTCTGT
>JANHFT010002119.1:42963-54420 GCA_032467955.1 Pseudoxenodon macrops
TTATTTTAGCGCATACGCTCAAAAGCCTGACTGGGCTTATTATCCGGGGAGGTCTTATTTTCAGGTAAACAGGGTAGTTATGCCTGCTTTCTGTCCCGGGTTCATGTGATCACCATCTGCAACCTCCCAGATGGCTTCCAACAAACAAAGTCAATGGGGAACACAGATTTGCTTAATGACCATGTGGCACACTTAATAACGGCAGTGATTTGCTCAACAAATGTGGCAAAAATATCATACAATGGAGCCATTTTTTTTTTTGGTAACAAACTGCCTTGCTTTCTTAGCAATGGAAATTTTGGACTCAATTGTGATTGAGCTCAATGGTGATTGTCAAGGATAATCTGTATTCTTTTATGAGTCCAAAGCAAAAATGATTACAAAAGAAACGAAACAAATAAAATAAAATACCATGTGACTTATGCAAGTCTTTTTCTTGTGATACCTGCTGGCAGACGAGTGACTACTTATTAAGGCTACCATTGTTACCAAGAGTAAGAGGTATTAACTAAATCCAACAAGCCCCTATTACTGGAATCATGAAGTAATTGTTACTCCAAGGAGTCAATTTTAGACCTATATATTCTAGAACAGAGGCCCCCAACCTTTTGGGCACCAGGGACTGTTTCCGTGGAGGGACTGTTTCCACGGGCTGGAGGGGACGTGGTTTTGTGTGCTGCCTGCATCCCATGGATGGGGCTTTGCTTGTTTGCGTGGGGCAGTTTCTGGCATGCCGCGGCCAGGTGCTGGTCCATGGACTGGGGGTTGGGGACCCCTGTTCTAGATCTATTAAGCACTTACAAGAATGTCTCAAAGGAGCTTTTTCAAGTTCTGAGCTGAAGTAGCTTCTTGGATGAGAAACAAAATATCTTTCAAAGAAAACCAAGGAAGTCCAGTTGCCTTTTGAAAAAGTGCCTTTGACTGAGAATCTCGATATATATTTTCAAGAATGAAAACTGTATTTCCACGTACTGGATAAGAATTTATTGGAATGTCTTCCCGGCTTCATACTCTGTCTTCAGAGCTCAAAGGAAAACTAAAAGATCTTTTTAGCTTGCTTGAGCTGAACTCCTAATGTTCCCATTCAAGAATTAATTTAGCCCGAGAACGGGAAGCTCCCCAGCTCAGCCACAGAGCAATTCTTTCATTTCACCTTTCATTTCAAAACGTTCTGTCTTTTTGTTTTCCCACCGAGCTGGCCAATTTAATCAAGGTGCCGCTAAAACTTACAGCCCATGATTCACGAGCGAGGCAGAAGGACGCCCTTTTCAAGCATGGCTCATCCATAGAAAAGTGTCACAAAAGGTTTGGCCTGAAGCAATCCGAACGTCATCACTGCTCAACAGGCATTTGACCACCAAACTTTGTACTTGCTTCAGAAACAAAACACTCTAAAATAAGGGCATAGTTTCTAATGCCCAGGAGGTTCCCAGGTACAGAAAAATGTGATTTCTACATTTAAAAGAAAAGGGGAGTTGGTCTTACCTGATACGGTGGTACATCCGTTCATGATCATAATCCACTGTACGCTCATTCTCACTGGGTGGAGATAGCATCCAGGAATTGGTAGACCTTATCTGCTAGCCAATCAGACAGAGTCTGTCAAAGCTGTAAGGACACGCCTCCTTCACCAACGGTCCCCAGCTTTTGGCGAAGGTGTAGAGAAAGACTTGACGTGTCTTGTTCTGATGTTCTTTCCCTTTGGACCCAGGACCAGCCGGCGTCATAAGGGTGGGACTGGATGCTATCTCCACCCAACGAGGAGTGTATCAGGTAAGACGAACGCCCTTCTCCATAGTGGTGAAGATAGTATCCAGGAATAGCTGGATACCAAAGCTGGTTTGTTCTTACAGATGGGTCACAGCCTGGTCCGAGGTCTCCTGATCAGAATGCACCCTCTGGAGGACCTGCCTGCCAAAGGCTGCCTCAGCTGAGGTGTGGGAGTGCAGCTTATAGTGACGAATAAATGGGGATTGAGAGGACCAAGTTGCTGCTCTGCAAACCTCCTCAATAAAGGCTTGCGTTGCCCACGCTGCCGTTGTGGCCGCACCCTATGTGGAATGGGCTGTAATCCATCTAGGCAACGGGAGGGCCAGTAGTTCATAGGTCTTGGCGATACACGCATGGATCCAGCGGCCCACGTTCAATGGAGTGATCTTGTTGCCTAGGGAAGCAGGCTGAAATGACACAAAGAGCAACTTTGTCTTCCTAAAGGAGAAAGTCCTCTTAACGTAAATGCGGAGGGCCCTCCTCACGTCCAGGGTGTGCCACTTCTTTTCCAGGGCGTGCACTGAACTGGGACAGAACTTGGGTAAAACAAGCTCCTGGGCCCTATGGAACCAGAAGTTCACCTTGGGCACGAAGGAAGGGTCCAACTGCAACACCACCGATTTGGATGGAAGATACAAATGTCCTTCCTGACAGAGAGTGCTGCCAGCTCTGAAATCCATCTAGCCAATGTGATGGCTACCAGGAAGGCCACTTTGCAGGTCAGGAAACGCAGTGTGGTCAATCTCAGTGGATTGAAAGGGGCCTCAGTCAGCAAAAGCAATATCTTGGTCAGATCCAATGTAGGGTATCTTTGAACCACTGAAGGCCGTAGGTTAGTTTCCACCAAAATCTTCCGGATCACCCTCAGAATGAGGGGAAGGGGAAGGGGAAGAAAGGCATAAAGAAGCTCTTGGGACAAAGACAGCAAAGCAAACCTCACGAAAAACCTTGGTAATTGCGTATTGTCTTGGGTGGCGAAGAGGTCCATGGCTGGCCCCTCAAATCGCTCCGTCAGCTCCTGAAACAAAGTCAGATGCAGGCGCCACTGCGCATGGTCAAATGTCGCTGTGCTAAGCCAGTCTGCCTGCACATTTGTGACCCCTGAAATGTGCTCCACTCTGAGGCACAACTGTTCTTCCTGCTTCATAAGGGTCTTGGAGAGAGTTCCTCCCTGCCAATTAATGTGGGCCTTAGTGGCCACGTTGTTGGTCAGAATTAAGACATGCCAGGTGGACTGCCCTGAGTTCCAGCCAGCTAATATTGTGGCTCAGGTCTGCCTTTGACCACTATCCCTGAGACATACTGGTCTGGAAATGTGTCCCCCAGCCAAAGAGACTGACATCTGTTGTAATTGTCAGACATTCTGGTTCCTTGAATAGACTTCCCTTGGATATTGCCTGGAAAGCCCACCACCAGAAGGAACGGATCACTGCTGGAGGGACTTTGACCCTTGCTGGGGAATTAGTTCTGCCCTTTCTCTGAGAAGGCAGAAGAAATCACTGAAGGTAGTAACTGAAAACATATGGCCTTGGAACACCTGGATGGCGATCCGAAGGTCTTCAGTTGTCTGAGGCCCTGAAGCGGACTGAACCAAGATACATTGGACCTGCACAGGAAGAGCCCAGAGATGTGCTCCTAAGGTGGCTAACAGTTTCATGAATGCCCTTGGTGCTGATGATAGGCCGAAGAGCAGGGCCCTATACTGATAACGCTGGCCATTTTAAGAAAAACAGAGATATTATCTATGTCCTTGGAAAATGGACATAGACAATGGATGTGAGGAAATCGTCTTCCTTAGCACCGTCCAAAATGGATTGAAGTGACTGCATCTTTAACTGCTTGTAGATGATAAGATGGTTCAGCTGTTTCAGGTCCAGAATTGCCCTATGCCCCCCCTCGAGGGTTTGGAATTACAAAAAGGATGGAATAGAATCTCATCCTCCGTTGGTCCTCTGGAACCACCTGTATCACGTGGATGTCCAATAGGTGTTGGATGGCGGTTTCCATGAGGACCCTTTTCGACTTGTCCCTAGACACAGGACAACGAATGAAAAACTTTGGCGGTGTAGAGAGGAATTCTAAGGAGAGGCCTGACCGGACCGTTTCCAGGACCCAGGCATCCGTAATGTTCTCCCAATGGCTGGCAACGGCCGGAGACCTCCAGTAGGAGAGTTGATGTTGCAGTTACTTCTAGCGTCTGAATGAACGACTTCCTCCCCCCATGAAAGGACTGTTTTGTGGGAAACTGTCTATTCCTTCCCGCCATGTCCACCTGTTGGTCCTCCCTCTGAAAGAAGGGGAGTTGTAAATGCGGAGGAACAAATCCACTGTCCGACCCCTGGAAGAACTGGCGTTGAAAATAAGGAGGCGGGCGGGAGTCCACACGCCGGGGAGGGATGGGAGGATCTTGCGTCTGTCCCTGGACTCCATCAGAATCGGACTCCCCGAACAATCTGTCTCCTGAGAACAGGGCAGAGGCCAGTCTTCACTTATGTTTGCCATCCATCTGCCACTGGCAGAGCCACAGTCATTTGGTAGGCACTGCAGAGGCAATGGCCTTGGATGTGAACCTTGCCAAGTTGAGTGTGGCGTCTGCGGAGAACTCCATAGCTGCCAATTTATTAAGATCCTGATGTGTTCGTGTGTCCCCCGTGGGGATCCTGTCCTACAGCTGCCTCAACCAAAGCAATGATACCCTATTAAAAAAGGAAGCCGCTGTGGATGCTTTAACCGCCCAAGCAGCAGCCTGATGGGCCTTCCTAAGAGACTGCTCTGCTCGCTTATCTTCAAGTCAGAGGCCAACCTCTGGAGAATTTAGGTCCCTGTGTATCTCCTCCTCTGAAGGTGACTGGTAAGAGGAAGCAGGGGAGTATAGTTCCTGCGTGTCCAAAAATTCCTCTGAAACCTAGGACATGTGAGGGAGATCTGGAGGCAAGGGGCAGTCAGATTGAACTGAAGCAGCTCTCTGGCTTTGTTGCAAGCCTGCTGCTATGCCCTGATGAATAGCCTCTGAAATCAAGGCTCTCATAGTAGCAGGGAGTTGAACCTTCTGTTTACCCCCTGAGCAAAGCCCTGCTGCAGTTGGAGTAAAGGTTGCCTCTATAGATGAGGCTTTTTGTCTTAAGGACTGTTGCCATGCAACCATAGAAGAAAATGGGTCTGGAAGTGAGCTGGGCAGTGAGCAACAGTGCCCACTGCAGTAAAAAGCTGCAGTAAAAGCCTGCAGTAAAAAGCTGCTCTCCAGCGCCATCTGGCGACAAGGTTTTGGAGCCGGCTGTCAAACACATCACATAGCACCAACGGATGTTCCACGTTTTGGCGGGAACTGGCCTGATTAGTCACTTGGGACACCTCTCTTCAGTGGTCAGCTTCCCTCTGCGCCCTGGCCACTTCGCTGTCTACTGCCTTTTGGCGCCGCGCAGCCTTGCGTTGTGCAGCCTTTGAGTCCTTTGCATAAGACTTTGAACTCTTAGAGAGCTTTGTTGTGGCTCTATTGCTTGCTGACCTCAGTCCTGAGGTTCCTGCAGCTTTGCCGCTTTGTTTAGAAGAGGCTGGGCTTGTCTCCGCCAAAGTGGAAGCTGCTCTTTCCATTTTTAATCTGCTGCCTAGCAGGCTCGCCCCGCAAGGGCACTGCTGCCTAAAGTGCAGTGGACAGCTACTCACAAGTATGTCCGGAGACTGGGCAGGGACTCGAATCGTTGGGGGCTATGAGTCAAAGGCAGCGGCTGTCCATGTGACAGTCCCAGGTTCACCTGTTAGCCGAGCGCCCTTGGCTAATGGCAGAGTGCGGACCTCTTGCCTAGCCGGAATGCAGGGGAGCATTGAAACCTGCTCTCCCAAAGCCCCAGGGCCAGCCGCTGCAAGCAAGGCTTGAATTTGCTGCCCTGTCAGAATCACCTCCTAGTGATCTGACCTGCCGCTATGTGGCTCTCAGTGGTCTCGAGCTGAAAGCTCTTCCCGCTGATATTCGTTGGTAATATAACTGTAAATCTGTTTGGAGAAGAATGCAGGAATTTGTAGTCCTAAGCAAAAAATGTGTCTCTCTTTAGCTAGGACTGAGTCAAAAGCTGGGGACCGTTGGTGAAGGAGGTGTGTCCTTGCAGCTTTGACAGACTCAGTCCGATTGGCTAGCAGACGAGATCTACCCATTCCTGGATGCTATCTCTACCAGTATGGAGAACTGCAAGGAATTATTCAAAAATGATCTGGCAAGTTTGCTGGTCTGGAACCATAACAACAATTGATTGAACAATCTGGCAAGGGCCCAGGTGCTTCCAAGTTCTTCATAGCATACTGAGATGCAGTTGGGAAAGGAAATAAAAAAGAAGTGGGGAGATTCAAGATCTCTTTCCTATGAAAGAGAATGGGCTATAGTATGCGATGTGGAAGCATCTGGGTCTGTTTTAGTTTTTAGAGCATAGAATAAGTCTGTCTGACCAGACAAAGGCCAGGCCCATCATGACTTGGATAATAGGAACTTTTGCAGTCCATCCTCCTCTATGGGGATGCTGCAATGGTCTTAAGTGTGAAAAATGGTCATAAATCATTTTTTTCAGTGCCGTTGTAACTTTGAATGGTTGCTAAACAAATGGCGGTAAGTCAAGGACTACCTGTACACTTCTAGTCCTTGGGTTCCCCAATGAGGACTTGGATAAATGATTAACGACTTTCAGTCTAGGGCACTAATAAAAGAATACACCGCCCCTATCAAATTCTCCTCCAACCTCCAAAGTACAACACCAGCTCCAAAGGCTACCTTTTGATGTGTTGATGAACACTACACCAAGAAAGGCAACAAGACCACCAACAAAAATGAACTAGCTCAGATGCAGTCCAGAAAGACTCTGGATCATGAAGAGTTATTACTACTTCCCTAATTCAACAGGTTTCCACTCAAGAACAAGAATGTAACCAAAGAACAATGAGGAATAAGAATGAGACAAATTAAATGAAATGTAGCTGGCGGGAAGTCCAGACTTTAACTTTCTTTCACTTGTCTTCAAAAAAAGTAATAGAACTAAAATAAGTCTGCTTTGGGCAAAGAAGCATTAGAAATCGGTAAATGCTCAAGTTACAGGCTACTTCAGCATTTAGGATTAAGCAAACAAACCCAGGTAACAAGACTTGGGAATGCTTGGGAAAATCCTAGCGGGGAGCAGAAGCTCAGAAATTCCAGTGGGCCAATTTAACAATAGAAGTGATAATAAATTGCAACCCTCTTCAAAGTGAAGATAGCAACAACCAAGTCTTACCTAGTAAGTGTGTACTCCCTGAGTCCTGAATGCAGGTTCATGGCAGAAAAGGTACCTATACATCCACGCAACCTTTTATCTCGACCAATCTTCCACGTTACGAAGAGCGGGCTGTGAAATGAGAGGGGAAAAAAAAGAAGAATGACTAAAGGTGCTATCCATCCCGGAGAGCAAAACTGTGCCTGTAAAATAAGTGTTTCCCCGTTACCAAAACATTTCTAGTGTTGGCTTCACACACCCTTTTCTAAACTATTTTATTTAAATAAATATTTAAAATATTTTAGAATATTTGTCTTGGTGCTTTCTAAGCTTGCTAATCTTCCTGAAGATGTTTCATCACCAGACTAGGTAACATCACCGGTGAAAGTAGGGAGTGGAACGTATTGGCTGTTCAATATATAGTTGGTCTTACTAGCTTTATTGGAGTATTGTTTCTTTTCTGATTGCTTTTTGGGCGTGGTATTCTTTCTTTTGTGATTGTTCTTATCTGGAGATGATACCTGGTTCTCTGGGTTGGTTAATAGGGGTGTGCAGAGAATAGATATTTTTAGGCCTATTTTCCTGCTTTCCTTGACCTTTGGTTGCCTTATTTATTGAATGGCTTAGCAGACAGCATATATGGGGAGCCAGTTTGGTCTAATGGTTAAAGCACCAGGGTAAAAAGGGGGAGATTCGGACTTCTAGTGCCATGAAAGTCAATTGGTTGATCTTCGGCCAATCACTCTCAGCCCAAACCACCTCACAGGGTGGTGGTTATTGTGGAAAAAAACAGAAAGAGGAAAGTGCATTGGGAATGTCTGCCATCTTGAGTTATTTGTAAAAATAATGAAGGCAGGATATAAACAAACAAGCAAGCATCCTGCATGCTGTACTTCCTCCTGGGCTGATGTTAACAAGCCTGTCTGCAGGAAGAGAAGCAAGCTCACAGAACACCATACATGTTTTACCAGGAGAATATGTTTTATCCGATTGTACGTAAATGATGCTACTTCAGCACTGTTGAATATTCAGCATTATTCCTAACAAACGAACGGGGAATGTTTCACAACCAGTTTTTGGGCAAAAATATTTATTTGATTAGTGTAAAAAAAAGCCTTAGGGCCAAAGACAAGACCAAAGTTATATTTGATTCCAATTAATTTCAATCTAAGGACATTGATTAAATCATTCCCATAGTTTTAATAATTTTCTATTTCTGTCCTATTTACAGTTTGGCTTCAATTAAGAGAAGCTGAAACTAAGCTTTTCAAGGGGGCAATGGGTTGAGCTGGGATAAATATTAGCACTTTCCTTCTACCATTCACATAGAGTTCACTTTCCTTTTTTTTTTTAAAAGAATGTGGAACAGGGTGTCCCACATATTATTGTTTGCAGTCATAATGAGCAGATGGCTGTTAGCATTAAAATGCACAAAGCTTCCCAGATCAGAGCAAAGACCTACTAAGAAGTTCAGCTCTCTTGTTTCCAAGATGTTCAACCAGATGTGAAACAAGGCCATAAACTCTTTCTTGTGCCAAATCCCCACAATTTTAGGCATAGAGTAACAGGTTTTCACAGAAAGGTTGGATGTCAACGGAGTGCGATTGGAAGTTTAGTTTGGTCTAGTAGTGGTTAAGGCATCGGGTGAGAAACAAGGAGATGGTAAGTTCTAGTCCCACCTTGAGTATGAAAGCCAGCTGGCTAACTTTGGGCCAATCACCAGGAAATGGTGAATTCTAGTCCCATTTTAGGCATGAAACCCGGGTGGATAACTATTGTCCAATCTCCAGGTGACTGTGAGTTCTAGTCCCGCCTAAGGCATGAAAGCCAATTTATGACCTTAGGCCGGTCAGTCTCTCAGCCCAGCCCACTTCACAGGTTGTCATTGTGTGTGTGTGTGTGGGGGGGGGAAATAGGAGGAAGAAGTATTGTGTATGTTTGCTGGCTTGAGTTACTTGTAAAGAATAAAGGCAGGATAAAAAAAACCCCGTTAATAAATAATTAAAACCTCAAATCTCTAGAGCTATGCACATTCTAAGGTATCATACAAAATACAGAAGTTGGGGCTTTGAAGGTCTTCTAATCTAACTCCTTGCTCAAGCAGGAGACCCTATACCCGTGATGGCGAACCTATGGCACGTGTGTCGGAAGTGGCACACAGACCTATCTTTCATGGGCACACGGAGTCGTTGTCCATTGCTCTTTCGGGTTCCAGGGCACACCGGAAACCAGAAGAGCAGCTGCCCATTCACGCACCAGGAAGATGAACTTCCTGTTTACAGCGCATGCATGCACGTTGGCCACTTGATCTTCTGGTTTCTGGCATGCATGCAGGGCCAAACACCAGCAACAGCAAGAGCAATGGGCATGCGTGACAAAAGACAAGGAGAGGGGATCCTGGTGTTCACTTCCTAGGGGAGAAGAGCTGTCAGCCAGGACGGGCGGGCCAGGGCTTCCCTCCCTCCCCATCCGAGTGGACGTCTTGTGTGGCCCCAGAAGAACCAGCTGGTCCCCATGCAGCACCCCCCTCCCCGCCACTTCTTTGAAGGAAGAGCAACCACTTCCCAGCCAACGCACTGCCTCTGGCGTTCCTCCTGCACAGCCCCACAGCCCCAGAAGAGCAGCAGCAGCTGCAGGGGGAAGGGCAAGAGCAACCAGCCAGCTCAGGCGCACGGGACAGCAGGGCAGCATTTGCTGGCTGGGTGGCCAGCTGCCCCGCCTGCTGCTCCTTCCCCTAGCCATGTTGGACTTCGATGAGTTCTAGCAGCAGCTAAATGAAAACAAACAGGGTAAGCAAGAGTGGTTGGGGGCAAGCAAGTTGGCCGGGTTCAATGCCAGAGGGAGAAAAAGAAGTACGAGGTAGCGTCGATGACGGCTCTCCCCTTTCACCACTGGCTGTTCCGTTCTTCACACCACTGGTTTTAGGTGCAGCCCCTCAGCTGCCTCCTTTAAGAGAAGGGTTGGGAATCCAACCCCTGCACAGCACCAACCCCCTCCACTTCTGCGAAGGAAGCATGACCGCTTCCCAGCCGGTACACTGTCTCTGGCATTCCTCCTGCGTAGCCCCACAGCCCCAGAAAAGCAGCAACAGCGGCAGCTGCAGGGGGGAGGGCAAGAGTGACTGGCTGGCTCAGGTGCACGGGACAGCAGGGCGGGGAGGGAGGGAAGCCCTGGCCCACCCGTCCTCGCCACCGTTGCCACTGGTGGCGGCTGTTGTGCTGCCGCTTCTGGCCAGAAGCTGTTGGTGGGGAGGTGAGCTGCCCTAGGATTGCACCAACTTTTGTGTGCACGAATGCCACTGCCACCTCTGCCAGCTTCTTGATCTGGACAGCGTCCAGCATGGCTAGAACGGCTTTGCAGGCCGTTCGCACCAACAAAGGTTGGTGCAGGCGGCTTTCCAGACTCCAAACAGGGTGCGGGGTGGTGGTGCGCATGTGTGGGGGACATGTGTATACATGGTGTGGTGCGCAAGCACATGCACAGGAGGAGTGGGGTGTGTGTGTCCACACACGTGCAGGCCCCCTGTGCATTGTATTATGTGTGCCAGCACACACACACACACACACACACTTTCGGCACACGACGACAAGGTTAGCCATCTCTGCCCTATACCATTTTAGACAAGTGGCTGTCCAGTCTCTTCCTACAAGCCTCCAGTGATGAAACACCCACAACTTCTGAGGGGAAGCTGCTCTACTGGTTATCCATTTTTGTCACTCTCTACTAGGCACGTAGGACAATATATAACTGATATATAATTCTCGTCACAGAACAGGTATAGCAAGATCAATTAGCAGCAAGCAAGCAGGCATGTCTTGATCAGCTTCTGCTCAGAGAAGATGAAAGAGACAAAGACCAAAAAACACACCCATTGAAGTTCTATTTAGCAGGCCACAGTAAGTTTCCATACTGGAAAAACTACTGTAGATAATTAGAAGGTAATTTACTGTTTAAGGTACTAATTTTCAAGGTTCCTGCTGTGAGAGAATTGCTAGTAATAAATAAACATGATCACTTAAGAGTGCCATCCATATGCACTGCACTTTACAAAAATGGTGTTACGTCATGGCCATAAATGAATTGCAATATATGAGGATAGCACAGATGAAGAAGTAGTAGAGACAGGTGGTATTTGTGACTGTGGCATTTAGAAGTAATTAGGCTTAGCCGCACAAAAAGGTTAGGTGTTTCTGTTATCACAGGTAGTTTTTAATCTGCATAGCCAATTAAACAAGAAAGAAGTCTTGTCAGTCCTCAAGGGAGACATGACCAGGAGCCCATCTCGTGCATAAATGCTACAGGTGGACTCATTCCAAGGTACGGTTTTTAGTCTCCTTGATTTAAAAAAAACCCACTTTCTGAGATGAGAAAGGAAAGATATGGGGCGTTGGTCTTACCTGATACGCTCCTTCTCATGGGGTGGAGATAGCATCCAGGCATGGGAATTACCTCGTCC
>JANHFT010002120.1:8988-21717 GCA_032467955.1 Pseudoxenodon macrops
AAGCTGACCAGACTAAGGACGCTAGCCAGATGAATACCTGATAGGCAGATTTCCCCCCCTATTTTCCTCCCCAAAAACTCAGGTGCGTCTTATACTCTGAAAAATACGGTAATCAAAACTGAAATAAAGGTGTCACTTTTGCTCCAAGTACTGCAATGTAGCAAGGCCTACATCTTAGGACAGCTTCTCCTGTTATCATGACAGCAGGAAAGCTCATGCAGCAGCAACATTGCCATCTTTCTCTCCCCTACCATGCATGGAAGCAAGCTGTATGCAGGATAATTGATGATGCAACAACATGAGTTTCTATGATTCCAGTCCTGTCATATTGGTGCAATAGCTCAAGAAAATGCCTGTTATTGCAGTTCTGACAGGTTCAATTTAGGATGCTATTTAAAAAAAAACACTCAAAATACATTTAAAGCAATTAGTAATATTTCATGATTTAAATATTTTCTACATTAAAATAAGAGTTTAATTATTTCACACTGCAATTTAGATTTAGAGTCCTAAAGCCAAAAATGGCTATTTCCATTTGTACCCTGAAAATCTGAAAGGCTCTACTGGGTTTTGAATATCAACCTTTCTTATTTTAAGATTTTTATCTCAGACATTTGTTTCTCTTACATTTATCCATTATAGGTATTAAATATTAGGATGATGCTAGTATTATAATCAATGCATTTCTGCTGTTTTTCGCATGGCCTCACTTCTATACCATTTCCTTTGGAGCCTGGACTTTGTGTGGAAATATCTTTATACATATATAACACATATGTTGTACACTCATCATATGTTCACGTATGCTCTGGTGAAACACTCTCCCAGGAACCTTTTTTGCAAAGCAACACGCTTTTTACTTATAAAAGTGAAGCAGCCATGTCACTTGCTGGTTCAATTCACACTTGCAATTGTTGGAAGCTGCGGCTGCAGCTGCCGATGTGCCGTATGAGATGTCTACATGCTGAAGTTTCTTCCAGCTTTTGCAACTGTCAAACTATGTCAAAAGCTATGAGATGATGTAAAGTGCCTCACTGAGGCATATCAAATCCCAATGCAGAAACTTCATTTACAGTACACACCTGCACATTCTCACCAGTAGTAGGGTTTTGTGTTTTTGGAGCTACCGGTTCACGCGTGCACCCGCGCGATGCTTCTGCGCATGTGCAGAAGGTTCTGTGCATGCGCAGTGTCCCAGTGTGGGTGGGTGGAGCCTCCCACTGCCGGCGCTACCAGATTGCCACTTAGGAGAGATCTGGTAGGAACCTACCACTGATTCTCACTCATAACAACACTCCAGGCATCTCACGAAGAGGCTGAAACCCACAAGCGCTCATTAACCTTGGTACACAGAACTCTGTGCCTCTGCTTACGTGATAAACGTGCCACAAATAAGCCAATTACAACTGAGCTTTCCATACTAGGCATCCAACCAACCAACCAACCAACCCATAGTCAGTTTATAGCTTAGCGTGTCACATTATGATTTTAGTCAGAGCGATACTACGATGAATGTGGTCAAACAGATCTGGAGAGACTCCAAACCACATGCCCGCTAAACCCTGGAAACCCACAGGATGCCAGGGCTGTTTGTTCTCCCCAACCTACCTACCAACCTACCAACCTGTTCCTTCATTGAAGAGGGAATGCTGCTATGTAGCAAGTTGAGCTCCAGGACGAAACAAGATTAGATGTTCTTCAAGTTGTGCCCAGGTTCAAGATGCCCATGTCATCATCTTGGTTTGTGTCCCTGCCTTCTTCCTGGACGTGTTTCCCATCTAATCTGGATGTTTCTTTATGGTCTCTCATCCCAAATCTAAACCTAATTCAATCTATTAAGTTTTGGGGGGAAAGCAGCCAGGGTCATCCAGAACTTGCCACCCTGCCCTGCCCTGGAAAAAAAGCAAGCTACCATTCTGATAAAACTGGGTGGAGCAAATCCTGGGTCAGCGTGTCTTGCCAACATAGCGCAGTAGCTCGCTTCGGGATACAGGTTTTCCCTGCAAGCTTTAAAGACTATTTCTGCCACCCTCCTCCCGCTGCCCGGATTTCTGCCGCCGCTGCCGCCGCCCTCACCCTGCAGCTCCCGCTTCTCCTTCCGCTGCCGCCTGGCCAGCACCTCCAGCTCGCCGCCCTCCTCCTCCTCCTCCTCCTCTTCTTCTCCCTCCGCCTCCTCCTCCTCCTCCTCCGCCACCGCGGCTGAGCCGCCTCGCCCGCGCCCGTCCATGGCGGATTCAGCACCACCGCCCGGCTGGCTCTGCTACCCACGTGCGGGCAAAGGGGGCGGGGCCAAGCGAAGACACGCCCCCGTACGCCCAGTCCTAGCCCAGCCGCAGTGCAAAGAGATAAGAAAATGGGAGCAGCGAGGTTGGAGATTTATAGAGCTAGCAGTTATATAGAAGATAAACTTCAAGTTTGGGAGAAACTGGTACACTTCAGAGAAAGTTGTCTACCAAGAAATCCAAAATTCTATAAAACGAGGGGTGGCTAAAGTGACCATAAAGTTATTCTATTCTATTTCTATTCTGTTGAGGAACTGAGGCTTTCCTCTTGAAGGTGGCGCGTTTTTCTGCAAACGATTAATCTGGTTGCCCTGCTGTGGAGCTATGAGAAAATAAATTGTGATGGTGACATGATGGCGAACGTTTGTCCTCCCTCAAACTTTGTTGTTACTTGAAGAGAAAAACTAAAGAGTTTGTGTTTTTTTAATCTTCGAAGGTCTAAATGTTTTTCAACATTGGCAACTTAAAATGTGTGGACTTCAACTCCCCAAATTCCTCAGCCAAGTATGCTGGTAGTTGAAGTCTACACGTCTTAAATTGACAACTTTAAAAAAAAACCACTGGTCTAATCTTATGTGAGTTTATACATTTATGACGAGAAGGAAAGAAGAGGGTATGCGGCTAGAAAAAAAGGCAGCGCGCCACCGTATGGCTACTTCAGATATTGCAGTTTCAAGTGGTTTTTCCGCAGCTTCTGCCTTCCAGCTTCAAATTAAGATTCCTTAATTAAGGAGATGTAAACGTGGCAATAGATTCACTGAATTTGGATTTAAAAATACTTCTCCTCCGAACCAAACTAGAAGGCGAGGCAGGTGAAGGAAGCTAAAACATGGGCATTTTAAAAGGATAAATAGAACTTGAATGATTAGCATTACAATCCTAGATGGATCTCCGAAGAAAATCCTAGTGAGCTCAACGGTAGAATTCTTACTATAATTTTGTACTTATATCAATTCATAACAAGAATATAAATCCACATTCTGAAGAGAATTTAAGACAACATTACTAGCCTATGGCCCTTCAGATGTTAAAAATTAAAGCCAGTACAGTTACCCAACTCTATTGTATGAATAGCAAGAAACATATTAAAATAATTAGAAATAAGAGTGGATCAGAGGTGGGTTCTGAATCTTCTTACTCAGGGTTCACTGCAAAGCGCATGAGCGAGTGAATGCGCATCAGTCAAAAACTAGCTTTTGCACATGCACAGAAACAAAAATTAACTTCTGCGCATCCGCAGAAGTAAAATCCAAGATGGCGGCGCCCACGGAGCCACCGACAGAACCGGCTCCATGATGTCACCGCGGAGTTACTACCTATTCTATAGAACCGGATAGAACCAGTAGGAACCCACCTCTGGAGTGGATATAACAAGCTTTAATGGGAAGTGGGGAGTTCGGTGAATAGGTTGACTTACATACGGGATCGCTTTCAAGGGGAAGAACTTAGAAGCAGCCCCAGAAATATTTTTAGATTATAGTAACTGTTTGCAGTGTTAGATCCCGTACACATTTCCAATGAGAACACATTTAAGCCTCAGGACTGAATGTTCTCACATGTATCTAAAAATAAGTTAGGGAGAATAGCAGGAGGATTAAAAAGCCATGACAGAAATGCCATACAGAATAAATAATGCAAATGCTACCAAAAGCTATAGCAGGACCATGTCATAACACCCTGGCTATCCTATGCTTTGATGTGTGAATAATATGACATAGTCCTCATATGGGGTAGTGAGGACCTGGGGAGAAAGCACTTTAGGCTTTACTCCCAGCCAGCATACATACTTCAAACACACAAACCTCCATCCTGATGTATATAATGCATCCTTACAATAACTACCAAAACATGGGCTTACCAGGTTATTGTTATAATGGTGATGTGTTGCCATTGCTGAGAACTGGGAGATGAAGCCTAGACTATTGGAGAGGATGAGATTATGAAAAGTAGTGTAGTATAATAGCTGTGACAAACTTTGTTCCTTGCTTCATGGTGCCATGGCAGAATAACTCAGAATAATAGTAAAAGGATGGTAAACTCTTGCCCATGAACCGATAGGGCAATGCCATAAGACATACAACTCCTATACATTTCATTCTTTCAACTTACCTCTCTTTTTGATGATCTCAGATCCAACCATGGTTTTTTCAGTTTTCAATCACATACTTGCCTACCACTTCGGCACCTTGGTTCTGAATGACTTAAGGTCCAGTAAGTAGGTTGCAGCCCGGGGGTTGGGGATCTCTGATCTATCATATCTATCTAGTAGATAGTCTACAATCCATCCATCCATCTTTGTCAACACTCCTTCCCTCTTTTCATCTATTTGTGTTGTTCTTTGATTCCATTCTCTATAAATATAAACAATTCCCCTCCCCCTCAACATTCACATGTTTATTATTTATATAGGACAATCATGACCTTTCTCCATTTGCCAAGCCCACCTAGATTAAACAAATTGCACTCCGTAACCCAACAGTTGCAACATCTGTATATGCAACCTTTCAATTTTCCAACATTCTCACAGCATTTATGGCTTCCCTTTCCTCATGTATTCCTTTTCGTCTAATATTACTGATATTCTTTATCAAGCAGTACTGCAGTGTAGAGTTAGCCACATGGAAAGCCTGATATGCACTTACAGTATTAAATAGCTAAAGTTTACAATTACTAATGAGTAATTATCCAGAATCTTGAGTTTAACTAGATATGTGTTTTGTTGTGACAAGTTCTTTGTAACTTCTCTATTTTTGACATTATGTTGTATAGTATCTTGTAAGAAGATCGAGACAAGAAATATATTTAGTGTAAGTCTTTAGTACAGTGAAAACTTTGATCTGACATTTTGAAAAACATGTTTGTTCACTGGGCTACATATTGGTAGTGTACATAGGATATTTATTTAATAAAAAAGATAATATGAATTAACCAGGGTAGTTGGACAGCGACTTAGAAAACAATACTGCATCAGGAGTGCCAGACATAATATTGATAATATGAGTAAAAATTATAAGAATATGTGTCTTTCCAGGCAATAGAACTTGCCAGTTCATTATATTTTCTTTGCACTCCATATATTTCTGTCTATTTCTGTTTCTTTGAAGGTTTTGTGCTCTTTTAAAATTCTGCAAGGATTGCTTTATCTGTGTTCTTCCAAACATTCAGGATAGTACATGAAATAAAAAGCCTGCAAGATATAATTGTGGATGGCACAGCATGGCTTACTGAGGGGAGCTTTTTATAAATGTACCTCTGAAGGTTTTACTGATTTATCTGCTGTACAATTTTTCACAGCCATGATTAAAGATGTTCATCAGAGAGGAACATCTCATAGGGGATCTGATTGCCAACAAAGACTGTAAATCAGTTAAAATTCATCAGCAAGGATTCCTGAAAACGCTGCCGTCAAAAAAACATGGAATATATATGCACGAAACAAACAAGTTGAACTTTTTGGTTCTTTATTTTTGGTTTAGCGTGATATCTGATGCAAGCCATTATGGTGATATGCAATAGTGTTGGAAACCATGATTTATGGTTTAATGTGATGTGTGTACATGCCAATTTTGGTTAATTTAACAAGTCATCGCTTAGTATATGTCAACCCAGTCACAACAAAATAATTGTGCTTTCATTGCAAAGGTGGGAAAAACACTAGTTTGTTTTTAATATAAGTTTAACTGCTTTTGTGCTTTCAAACTGATATGTGTGCAGTAACCACTACATTGAAATTTGAATGCATCCAAATGCTGCACTACAGTTTCATCAACATAGAATATGGGCAAAAATGAATATATTTAAGGAAATACATATAACTGTAAATTGCTGAAAACAAACCACAGGCATGAATTAGTTTGATAAAATTGCTTGCAAAAGTATAAAATTAGAATAGATACAGAATTGTATACACTAGGAGAAAGATGCATTAAAATCTATATTAGTGCAGAAATAAAGAAAATCTAACAAACTTGGGTTAAAACAATGATAAATTGGAAGATAAGAGGTAAGATAACTTTTATTGTCATTTTTTTGTGAGCACACTGGCCCACATTAAAAATGAAATTCTGTTGCCTGCATTCAAGAGAAAGTATATAACTACCTAAACACACACCGGTACATAACACACATGTACACATATATATATATACATACATACTGTACATATATGATATATATTATTCACTGATATGACCATTCCTATATTACACAAGTAATTACTACCTCTTTGAGAGAATGGACATTCAAATGTTCTTCTCTGATCAAATATCTATTTGGTTTATTTATTTTTCACAAAAATATAAGGGCCCACACAGTTCTGGAAACATCTAATTTCATTGTGTTCCTTTAGTATCAGACAAAATTCTTCTTTTACATTAATAGACAGGTAAAGGTAAATGTTCCCCTCACACATATGTGCTAGTCGTTCCCAACTCTAGGGGGCGGTGCTCATCTCCGTTTCAAAGCCAAACAGCCAGCGCTGTCTGAAGACGTCTCCATGGCCATGTAGCTGGCATGACTAAATGCCAAAGTCACACGGAACGCTGTTACCTTCCCACCAAAGATGGTCCCTATTTTTCTACTTGCATTTTTACATGCTTTCGAACTGCTAGGTAGGCAGAATCTGGGACAAGTAATGGGAGCTCACCTCATTACGTGGCGCTAAGGATTTGAACCGCTGAACTGCCAACTTTCTGATCGAAAAGCTCAGCGTCTTAGCCACTGAGCCACCACGTCCTAATTTAGAGCTCTATGACTTAATAATTCAGTATTGTTTTAGCATTCTGCTTATGTTTAGAAGCAGCACATCCCCAAAATAGGATATAATATTTTTCAAAACTGAGAAACACTGCTCTAGACTATAACCTGTCACATAGTTAGGAGGAATTGTGTTTTGCCATAGCTCATAATGATTTCCATGTGATTCTGTCTAGAGCAGCTGGCAGTGCATTGTTCTTTTTCCATCTTCCTTTCAGGGAACTATTTTTTTACTATGAATATATATGGATTTCAGCCTTATAAATGAGCTGAATAATATAAATAGAAACTACAAACTGGAACCTATTTCCAATTACCAAAATAGTAACTATCATATTAAAGCCTCATAAATAAACAAACTTTCTTCAGGACGAAGCCAGTAATGCTGTACTCTGTTTTACTTGCAAATTTAGGGAGAAGGGGAGAGAAAAGAAAGCTGAGAAAGATTGAACATGGAAAACTTCCTGGAATAAACGCTAGTTGTACATGACACCCTTAACATTTAACATTGTGTACTGTTGCCAAAGGGGAAGTTGAAAATAATAGACTATTTTCAGTAGATGAAGCTTAAAGAAATCACATTTACAGCACAATGTCTACTTTAGAAGTAAGTTAAGTTTTCCTACTTTATAAGAGAGAAGGCTGTTTTCTATTTACCTCAATAAATGAAGTATCTTCTACTTCACAGAAAATGGGTTGCAAAAATAATAAAAAGGAGGAGGAGGAGGAGGAAAGGGTTTTCTGGACTTTTAAAGTGAACTGAAAAGTTACCAAACATGGAAAAATTTAAAATAGGCCTACCTAGTTTCTTCAGCCTTCAAAAATGTCTGCTGCATAGAATAAAGTCTGTTGGAACAGTTAATCACAGAGGATTTCCTTCCCTTAACACTACTACAATAATAGTATGTGATACAGAAAGAAAGTGTTTTGTGGTTCCATGGGAAGAATCAATGATTACATCTCACTTCCCCCACCTTAAAGAAGCAGGAAGTGTGGTCTAACTTTTTTCTCTGGAATAATACATTCAGACTTTTAATAATTCACAGATGAAAGGAGGAAGATCCTTCCAATTCTCAAACAAACAATCATATCCCAAGACTTTTCCTCTCCCATTGTTTGATCACGACAGGATGAGTAATATGCTTGATTTAATACTCATCGATTCGTTCTGCATAGCTGACTTGTTTGGTTAAGCTCATATATAATCAACCTTTATGATAAAGAAATGCCCCCTAAGTAAGGTGGCAACAGTTCAGACAGTAACTGGGATGGTGACTCATGGCTGTAGGCTCCATGGAGATCCCAGGGCCCATCAAGTGAGACCATGGAAATTTGGCAGCAAATTGCCCAAATTCAGTTGAGTGATGTTCTTGTTTTAAAGGCCAGTGCAACTTACTACTTTGGCTAGTCTTCAACAGTAGACCATATATTATATACTAATTATCGCAAAAAGAAAGCCCCAACCTCCAGACCCCTACACCCCAAAAAAACTCCTCAAAGACGGGATAAAATTCTTCAATTTTATCATGTCACTATCTTGTCTCTTGTCACTGTCCTCAGAGGCTAAAATTAATTAGGGAGAACAGTAGGAGAAAGTTTTTTTTAATCCTTGACCTACATTACATGGCCAAAGGTCATAATAGAAGTCGGAGCACTTACATGAAGGAACCAATTGTGAAAGACAGAAGAAGTTGAATCATATGATGCAATCAGATATACTATTTATATACTGAAATATACTATTTCAGCTTGTCAGTGAGGGAGAAGGAATTAAAAAATTGGGCGACGTTAGCATCACTGGAGCTAACCCAATATTTCAAGTCTATTCACTTTGTTGAGGTACTGGTCCTATAGCTGCCTTCTTCTACACTGCCCTAAGATTCCAAAAAATATAAGCTGGTATGATTGGAAAGCACCATCCAATTTTTCCGTCTCCTTTGTCACCTTGCCTCCCCACCAAAGATGTGGAAAATATTTATATGTGGTAGGGTTGCTATACTAACCAAAGAACAACAATTTCTTTCTTGTGGTGATTCATATTTTCAAACCTGAAAAATGTGTCAATGTTTCGGTTTCCATAACTATTAAAATGGGGATCGGTAAACATATACACTAGGTAAGACACTTTTGCAAAACTCAATCAAGTCACAATTGTTGAATTGGTAGAAAAGGCCCCTGCTAAAAAGTAAAACTTTTCCGGTTGGACTGGAAGAACTCCAAGGTCCCTTCCAACCTTCCAATCTATCCTATCCTATCCTATCCTATCCTATCCTATCCTATCCTATCCTATCCTATCCTTGTCTAGTCTAGTCTAGTCTAGTCTAGTCTAGTCTAAAAAGATCCAGAGCTATACATTCATAATATTGTATCAGAGGTTAATGATCATGAATGGCCCTGAAATGAAGTGTTCACATTCTTTTGCTTTATTCCTTTGTTTAAAAAAAAAAAAAGCAGTTTAGAGCTCCATTCCTAAAAGAACAAGGAAGTTATTGTATGTCTACTCATTTTATTTTAGCCACTTAAAGGAGCATTTGTGCAAACATCTGTGGAGTTTGTGAATCAAGTCACACATATGGAAAAGGTGGATATGGCATCCCTTCTTATTTTCCACAGCTAAATGATCTCTCTGTCTCTCTCTGGTATATTCTCCTTAAAGGTTTAAAATGAAAACGTGTTATTTCTTGGGCAACAATTGCTAAACTGTCTAATACAATAATAAGAGAAGCTGTATTGAGGGAAAGGGATTTTATGTAACATTTGTCAAAATCCATGAGCGTTCTCCTCTCCGCAGCTTCTCCTATCCATGTGTACACAGTGAAAAGAAAATGGTGATAGGTCACAATGACTAGAATGCATGCTTGAAAATAACAGCAGCAATGAATTAGTATGCCACCTGACTCTTAATGATTATGGATGACTCACAAGAATACAAGTAGTTACAATAAAATCAATGACACAAAAAATAAAGATAAAATCATGGCAGGTATGATGAAGCGAGGAGTCTCTTTCTCCCTCATCCAAAGGCTGGATGAAAAGCCAGGTCTTCACGCCTCTTCTAAGCAACAACAGACCTTGAACTCCAGATTTCAGGCACTCCTACAGAGAAGGTGCACTTCCAAAGTCCTGGAAAATGACATTGTTTAATTGACGGAGCCTGGAGTGTGGCAAGCCTTCAGGATCAAATTGGTCAGGGAGATATTAGGGGAAACAGGCAATCTCTCAAGTGACTGGTCCCTATAACTTCTTCTTCTTCTTCCTACCGTATTCCTGCAAGTGCAGGGTCTACTTTTCAGATAATTGAACATCACTTTGCATGGTCAGCTACATCTCCAGGGCGCAGGTCCTTGGCTTGTATATCTTTGTTGATGGTGTCTTGCCATCTCTGTTTTGGGTGCCCACAAGGTCGCCAGCCTAGTTGGTAGGCAGTCTTGGCAATGGTGGAAGGTGCTGCTCTTAAGTCATGTCCATACCAGCGGAGCTGGCCTTCTCTTCTCTTCTTTATAATTGGTGCCACACCAAAATGTGGCTGAATGGTTTCATTTGTGATGTGGTCAAGAAGGGAGATGCCCAATGTCCAACAATATCCGTACATGTTGTAGGACCAGGTCCTATAACATGTATGGCTTTATAGGTAACAACCAGCATCTTGAATTGCACCTGGAAGCAAATTGGCAACCAGTGCAGCTTGCAAAACAACAGTGCTGCATGGCCATATTGAGTCATTAATCATTAATGCTTGTTCTACTACATTCTGGACCAGCTAAAGTTTTAGGTGGCCTTTAAGGGCAGTTCTATGTAAATAGTATTACAGTAATCACAAACTACATGGGATCAATATTGATTTCTAAATAAAAGGGACATTAGTAGATCCTTTTAATTGAGGTTACTGTTGTAAAATTCCCATGCCTTGTCCATATAATTCTGCAGGAATGCTTGGGACCTAGACAATATCATTTTCTATCTTGAATTGTTCTATGTTTTCCTACCATTTCTCCAATTTATTTATGTACCCCTACCTTTATCATTTTTATAAATAACTGAAAGTGGTGTACATATCCAACACACCTTCCCCCACCTATTTTCTCCGCAACAACAACCCTAAGTTGGGTTGAGAGAGAGTGACTGATCCAAGGTCACCCAGATGACTTTCATGGCTAAGGCAGGACTTGAACTCATGATCTCTTGTTTTCTAGCCTGCTGCCTTAATCACTAGACCAAAACTGGCTCTTTATATTCAATATCCCTTCTATTAAAAACATATTAAGGAGAAAATGGAAAAGATCCACAATAGTTTTTGATCCATAGCACAAGAGTCAATCTCCTTTTCCCCCCCAAATGCCATCACTCTGTTAAGCAACTAATTCCCACAACACTGTCAAACTATTTACTATTATTTTTCTCATCCTTCCTATTACCTATCTTCTCCCACCTATAACTATAACCTTGTCGCTTGCATCTCTACGATTTATATTGTTTTATTTATTTCCTAGTATGATTTGATTGCTTATTTAGTATAACTATCACTAAGTGTTGGATTCTTGATGAATGTGTTTTTTCTTTTTATGTACACTGAGAGCATATGCACCAAAGACAAATTCCTTGTGTGTCCAATCACACTTGCTAAGAATAGAATAGAATAGAATAGAATAGAATAGAATAGAACAGAACAGGAACTGGACAAACACTCTTTGTCTGGAACATAGGTATCCGTAGGATGTTTGAATGCAAATCATAAGATACCATAAAATGATGCAAAAATACAGCTTATGTATTACAGCAGACACTGAGATACAACCACGTAAGAGCAAAGTTTGTGTCACGTCACCATATGCATATTATCATTTTGAAATAATACCGGTTTGCTGTGGAAACCTCTGCTCTGAAATTTTGTAATACCTAAGGAGGTTCTTGGTTTTGTTAAAGTGCTGCATTAGCTATCACTTATATATTTACATTAAGAACATCCCTAAAGTACAACTATTCTGTTTCTTGATCAATTCTAACCCATATTTTCTCCCAATAAAGCTTTCAGTAGTAAAAGAAACTGGTACATTCTCATAGATCTTTCAATAAATAAAACGTTCACTGCCGTTGTATGATACAATATATGTCCATAGGCATCTGTGGAGGAGAAAGTGATGAGTGTGTCAGGTCACAAACTCTGCCTCTTATGTACTTGGGTGTGAAACCTCACAATGCCAGTAGGACATGATGGAATTTGTGGCATGATTTCACAATGCCTACTTTGCTTTTTTGACTTTAGTGTGAATAGGAATTGACATCTATTTTTATATGGTGCTCTTCTCATAGACTTTTTCATTTTCTTTTGTAGGAAGCCCCCCTCCCCAGATTAAAATATTCTTTATTCTTAATATTAAAAAGAGGCAGGATAGAACATTTCCTTTAAAGGAGAAATGGAGAAAAATCTTAACAAAGGCAGAAAAGAGCCCCAGTCTTCCTGCCATGGGAAAACAGCCTCAAGCAGAAGCCTGAAGAGGCTGATCTTTAGGAATGGAGATTTTGTACCCACTTCAGAAAGACAGGGCCAATCTATTCATAAATAGACTCCAAATAAAGAACACTATTAGGATGGCTAGGATGTTCCCAAATAAATTGCCAAATTGTTGGAAATGTAAAAGAGGATATGGAACATACTACCATCAATGGTGGACATGCCCAGTCGCTAAAAACT
>JANHFT010002120.1:67557-82080 GCA_032467955.1 Pseudoxenodon macrops
TGAATGAAATGTGAAATATGATGATAAATATGTGAATGTCTGTATTGGAATAAAAGAAGAAAATTTCCCCCCAAAAAAATACACCCACATCAACTGTGCCATTAAGTTGGTGATGACTATTCATTTTAATCCATTTGTATATTAAGATAATTTATATGACTGCCCAACTTACTCATAGTGACTCTCACCAAAGTAAAACCCAAATACAAAACCCAAGGAACCCCCATTCCCCCATGGTGACAACAATCAAACCACTTGATCTGCTTTGTATCACTCTGGGATCCCTAAAGATATAGAAGCATACATACTAAGCAAAAAAGCATGTCGCTTACTGGTGACTCTAGGTGGCTTGCAATTAATAGAAGAATAAGATAAAACATTAAAACAATACACATTAACACTAGAGTAATCATCTTATACCTATGTGTAGAAGTATACATACACCTCTATATACAGGTATAGAATGAGAGCAACATGGATTTTGTGTAGAGATGATGTACGGTAGTTTTAGGAAAAAATGTCTTAAGAATAACTTTGGGGTACCATGGCCTAGTTGTTCAATCACCATCTTATTCTGTTGTGAAATTCTCCTTAGTTTTATTTCTAGAACTAAGTCCAGTCTCAGAACCATTAGTGCTAAACATTAATAGGTTTTTCAAAAAAACACCACTATACAGACTGTATTTCACAGGTCAGAACCCGTATTCAGATGAAGGTTGATTACTCCTCCACCCCACTGCTGCAAAAGAATGAAATGTGGTAGCTGGAGAAAAGTTTGACCTCACCATTTTATATCCACGCATCTATATCCATATCCATAATCATTTGATAACAGAGGTAAAGGGAGTCCCCTGCTTAGTACAGGAATCCAAATTAAAGCTTGCCAGACAGATGGATGTTTAAGCTTGATCACATCCCCTGAAGAGGAACCACCAACTCCCTGGCTAATTGGTTCCACTGTGGAACGAATCTTACAGTCAGTGAGTTTATTTTTTAAAACACTTTATCAAATTCCCCCTCCCAATAATTTAAAACACTTATTTCTACATTTAATTATGTTATTTGTCAGGTTTTTTTCTAACCTGAGGAGATTATTTCCATATTTATTTCTGTTTTCTATAGTGTTTGACTAACCCAGTCGATTTTGTATTATCCATACATTTGAGATGCACGCTGCCCACCTTCTCATCCAAATCATTAATAAAAATGTTAAAGGGGACCCAAAACAGAACCAAAAAGAGGGTTAGATCAATAGGTCTCAAACCTGTCAACTTTAAGATGTGTGGACTTCATCCCCTAGATTTCCCTATTCAGCATATGGTTCTATTCTGGGACTTGGAAGTCCTCACATCTTAACATTGCCATGTTTGAGAAACGCTGGTTTAGATGCTTTTCTTCCTCTCTGGTTTTTATTTTCTGCCTAAGCTATGGCTGGGAACCAAAGATGCACACACCACAAATAATTCTGCAGTTGTGCTTCTCCAAAAGCAGACATCTTGCATGGCAAACTATTAGTTTAACTGGTGGGGACCCTCAAAAGCAGTTTGTGATGTAGAACAAGAGCTAAAATGAATAAAATAAAATAAAATCCAAGACTGTGTCTAAAACAGTGCTTTGGAACCAAGCCTATCTATTAACCCCAAATTATATATGAAAGATAATTGATAGCTAATTATACAAATACAGTTGCAAGAAGCAGAGTGTTCCTCACTCCTTTAAATTGCAAGATAGAAATTTGTAACAGAGCAAAGAGCATTTATGGTTCGTTTTTAACTTGTTCCCAAGAGTTATTCATAAATGGGGAAAAGTGGAGCAATTTTTGAGTGAGGGGAACATTGTTTGTGTTTTATTCTTTTGTGGGAAGTGATTTTATTACAAATATAAGCATTCTTCTAGTCAGTCAAGGGGCAACTCACATGCCACCATCTTTTATTCAAAAGCAGGCACAGATGTTCCTACTGCAGGGGAGATTTTAATTTATGAAAATGATATTTTTTATGCATGAATGCACCCTACATAACACACACAGCTTTCATCTGATGAGAGAAAACTGCAGAACCAGTGCCAATGTCAGGAACAGATTCTGCAAATTTAGTTGCTTAAATGTTTAATGAATATTTGGAAGGAATTGGGGGAAAATAGCTTTTCAATTATCTTGTCTTTTTTGAAGCTAATCATTTTCACTCTTCTACCCAATGTAATTGACTTTAAAGTCTTGTGCTTGCAGTATTTCAAAAGAAATAGTGATTAAAAGAACAAACAAGCAAAATTACATGGTAAGGAGATATTTGGGTTGAGAGAGATCAATTTTATGTTTTTCAGAACTTTTTTTTTTCAAACCAGTTTTTTTTCTTTAGGAAGAATTTATTTTCTGTTATATCATAACACTGATAATAACTATGTATCAGTGGCAACAGCAATATCAGTAATGGTATACAACTGTGTTGAAATATTTGATGCTACTTTTGCTAACATGTTTATACACTGCCTTTAAAAATATTATTATTAGAAGGCATTTCTCTGATTTTTCAGATTGGCATCTTGTATTTTCACAAAGTGCATTTTCCAGTAGCTGTGGCATAAACCCCATCTATGTTCCTTAGACAATTCAGTTTTTGCTAAATCCCAAGCTAAAGTATCTTTTTTGTCCCAAATGCCTTGTCTTATGTAAGATCTTTTGGTTTGATCCATCTCAACTGATTATAGGCCTTTGAGCTGGTGCTGATTTTTAGCAATAGCACAGATAAAGCTTCTCCAGGATGTCCTGTTCCCAACCTAGTTGTTCAAGGTCTTCCAATAGTGCATCCATTTCTGTTGTAATGAAGTCCATCCATATCAGTGCTGGTTACTGTCTTTTTTCCTTTCTTTCTACCTTTCCTAGCATTATGGACTTCTCGGGAAGTCTTCATATAATGTCTCTCAAGTATAATTAGAATCTGATAATTTGAGCATCATGTCAGGAATTGATTTGTTCAATGATCTATTTGTTGGGTATCCATAGTGTTTTCAGTCTCCAATACCACATTTCAATATTCTTTCTTTGAAAATTCAGTGATTGCTTCTACGGTGTGTCCCTGGACAAAACATTGCTTGCCATTTCCATCTTGTAGGTTTATACATCTTATAACACTTGAACATCTTTTTCAGGATTTTCAATGCTATCTTACAGAGTGCTGATCTGTGGCATATTTGTTCATTGAGATTTGATCCTAAAAGGTAAAATGTATCCACCATTTCTTTCTGAATTCTGAGACTAGTTGCCATACCCAATGGCATTAATTTGGTTTCTTTACATTGAGTCATAGTTCTATTTTTTCAAATGTGCTTCTTGGTTTTCATTACTAGGGCTTGTAGATAATTTTCATTTATGTATTTAGCAGAAAGGTTGAATAAATGAGAGGAGAATATATAGTCTTGCCTCATCCTTTGCCACCTAGAACCAATCGGTTTTACCATATTCCATCAGGACTATGGCTTTCTGTCCTCTGTGTAGGTTTTGTATGAGGACAATGAGATGTTCTGGGATTCCCATTTTCCTAAGGACTTGACATGTTGATGCAGTTAAAGGCCCTTCCATAAGCCATGAAGCATACATTGTCTTCTTTTGGGGATTCTTTGGCTTTCTAAATTACCCAGTATGAATCAGCAATAACGTATCTTATTCTTCTAACTTTTCTAAAGTTATCTTGGATATCTAGCATTGCCTCCTATATGTGGGGCTCTAATCTGCCTTTGATGATTTTAAGCATTAATCTGCTGGCATGGAAATTACCTTCTGACTCTGAGTCAATGCCCAATTATGGTACTTTAGGGATTTCCCCTCCCCCCTCTACAGATCACCTGAATCTGGACAATGGAGGATCCTTAGAACAGGAATGTTCTAGGATCAGATTACTTCCAGGCTTGGATAATTCCAGAAGACTTTAGGATTTAAATGGCTGTGAAGTGAGAGGTTACACCTATTAACATGAAAAAGGCAATCAAGCTAGGCAATGGAAAATAAATTAAAAGGACTGGATGAACATGCAAAACAATATAAGGTACAATACGTACAGAAAAAGGAAAAAAAAGTGAACTTTATGTCCAAGCACCAAAGTGCAAGACAACAATATACTCTAATTTATGAAGCTCAAATTCTATGTTTAAGTAGAGTTCTTTTTACAGAAGGTATCTATAAAAGATGTGTTTATACTGTTTGTTGTTGATACTACAGTATAGATAGAAAATTGTTAGTTCAATTTGGATTTTGAAAATATTGATTCTCGGTGAATGCAATAGGCTATTAATGACAGGCAAATTTCCCACTGACCTTTATGAAACAGAGTTTCCCCTACTGTGTGTGTAAATGTCATTATTAATCCTCCGAGAGAGAGAAAAAGAAAAGGATATGCTTCTCCTTTCTTAATATGCAAAGTTGATTGTACCTTCAAAAAATGTAATAGCTTTCAGTAGTTGTTGACGGACATCTTAATAAAATATACTTAATGATCTCTGTATTGATTACTTGGAGATTTTAAACTGGAAAGATTAGGCAAAAGTGCCAAGACTTCAGTATAGGGTAAGGAATTATTTATAGACCACGGCTTGCCAGATTGTAGATGTAATGTCATTTAAAATCATTTGTACTTTAACTTTCTCAGTCAGGCTCACAAACCCTCCCATGAGAACCACCTTCTGCTTACAGAAATACTGTCAGTAGGGAAAGAGAAGAGTATGGAAAGAATACCGTAGGAATAAATAAAGCCTCTTCCCCATTACCTCTAAATAAAGACGCCACATACAAGGAAAGCTGGGTAATACATTAATAATGGTGTCTGGATATTCTAGGAAAGAAACATGACCAATGAACATGCTAAAAGATGATACAGACAATAAAGCACCTTTGTTTGTGCAAAAAATATAGCCAGATAAGGCAAAAGGATTCAGCAAATTAGTAAGAAATGGACACATGCTACACATGTTTACAAATACTGGAACCATTCTAATGCTGGCATCGGATCCAATGAACAATTGTTTTCTTTCATTTTGGCTTACTCTACCCATTGTGAGCAGAACGGTTCCACAACAGGCCAAAATACTGGCTTCACTGTTCAGTGTAACCTGTGGAGGGATACTAACAAAGCCCTGGGCATTTCTACCTCCCTTATCCATATCTTTGAGCTTTTAAAGCCCCCCCATCTGAATATAACTTTGTAAAGCTTGATGGAGAGAGACTCAGGAATGTCACAATTGTAAGCATACATGGGGCTAGAAGGAAGATTGACATTTTTTACCTCCCCAGGTGAGAGATGGAAAATGGATTGAGAGAGGAGATCCAGGTGAGGACTTGGAGGATGGCTAGCTGCCAACTAATATTTCCAGATTAATTATCAGGAATCCCCTGTTGCCCCTGTGAAATGGAGTTCTGTTTAGCCTTGTATGTAATTATTTTTGTTTTAGGCTTTATTTTCCCTTTGGTTTTGAGCCGTTAGATTAGGTTATTTATTTATATTGTTTTATAAACATTTATTTATATTGTTTTATAAATATGTTAAATTTGCTGATATTAATTTTACTTATAATTTTTCCTTTTCAATTATTCAATTTATTGCTGTTCTGACGTTTTGACGCATTTTGGGCAGTATCTACAGTAGTAGGATTTTTTCCCCAATTGAACTATTGAGCAGTATATATTTTAAATGAATATTAATAGTATTATGTCATGTATATTTTTATTGCTAATTGGATCCAGATATATACAAATAAAAAGAAGTCTCCTAGTTGTGCAATTCTGGGAGCTTTTGTGTATAAGTCATTGTGTGATACTATACAGGTGGATTAATTAGGATAAACATTCTGGGGTGAGGTTTTGGCCAAACCTAGACTCATGGAGGAGTTGTACTTCTTATATGAAAAAGAAACAGATTTGGATTTGTCTTATTGTGGACTATCTTCCCCTATTTCACGGGTATCAAACTCAATCGTGTCACCTGATGTCACGTGATGTATCGTGACATTTTTTTCCCTTTGTGGAGCTGGGGTGGGTGTGGCCTAGACGTGATGCATCCCGCCCAGGGGCTGCCAGTTTGACACCCCTGCCGGCGGGCCTAGTTATATGCTGCATGGATATAAAGTTCACATAAGTGGACGTTTTTGGGTCTTAGAAAGGTACATTAGTGTGATTTCATGCTTTGCTCCTTGTTCACTAGAGGAATATACAGTATTACAATATTCTTTTTACAGGATCATTCTTGTGTATATTCAAGCATCTAGGTCAAGTCTCTGGCAAGTGTTAGATTGCTCCTTATAGTATATCACACCTGGTATTGTGATCTCAAATCATGCACTTAGTAGCAAGCTTTCTTACAGATGGCAGTCAGTAATTGCAGATCAGCTGCTGCAAGATCACCACACTGAAACTTCTAACAGGCCACAAAGTTCTTAGCTGCAGCTCTGATAATTAGAAACTGATGAAGTCCTTCTATAACCTGTTAAGTGGATGTAAATAAAAGAACCTCAGCTGCTGCAGTGATAATGAAATTAGGAATTTATACAATTTGTTCTTTGTCTAAAATCAGGGCATACAATTATTAGTGCAAAAACAATACCCCAAACTCTGTTAGAACAGAAATAAATCTCAATAACCGACCTCTTGGATTGTATACTTGACAAATTATATCACAAACTGTGGTTTCCCTGTTTCTTTTCAACTGCCTCTGGAGCACAAAGAATGCTGGACATTGAAGCTCAGAGAAATATAGTCATCCTTAGTAAGGCTGGCCTATTGACATAGATGAGCTCCTAGAACAGTACATTCCAGATTATCAAGTATTTAGAGACAGAAATATCCAAACACCTTGGGGAAGGTATTTATTCAAACAGGATTTGGACACGATGGTTAACTATGACAAATTTACACAAGTCCCTTATAATGAACCTACTTGAATTTGCAAAGCCATTGAGTTAGAAAACATATTTTAATGATAATCATATAAGAAATATCTTGGACAGCGCATTAGATGAACAGCCTACTGGAATAACCAAAACAGCATATTTTATGCATGTACAGAATCCAACAAATTGCATATATTACAACCCTTTATTTGAATTAAACAGTACAATTGAACTACATATGTGGAACTGATTGGCCCAAATTGTAAGGGTGACAAAAAAATATGATTTCCATTTGATTGATTGATTTCTACTTTTAGCATATGATGTTATTAATGTTGTGTGTTCTATATTTTGTTTACTGTGATATGTCCTAATGGCTACCGAATAAAGTATTGCCATGTTTTTCACAACTGTTTTTGGTAACCATTGAATGCCTTGTTCCATTGCGCAGATCCTCACCTGCGTCCTGTCATAAACTCAATCCACCCTACCTAAAGCCAGGCTTTTGACATTTACTCAGAAAAAAGTACTCAGCACAACAATCAACTATTTGGCTGGTGGTGGTGGGGAGAGGGCAGCTGAAGAAGCTTCTTGGATGGGAAGCGAAACGACTTCAAGAAGCTGCCTCTTGATAAACAAAAAGCACCTTTGGGACAACCGTTTGGTTGGCAACCGAAGAAAGAACGGCGCTCAACTTTTGTCTTGCTTTTCGCGGGGCTGACCACGTTGCCACGAAACGAGCTTTTTATTCGCCGTTTTGCTAGCATTTGGTTTCGATCCTTCCTCCGGCCCTCAGAAATCAATCTGAATTCAGTCTCTCTCTCTCTCTCTCTCTCTTCCCCCCTCCCCGGCGCACTTTACAAGCGCCAGAAAAACTTTTCTCTCCCCGCTGGCGAGACTCGGGCCGCGGTCGCGCGCCTACTCAGGCACTCGGAACGCGCCTTAAGGCCTCACATTCGTCTCCCCGCCCCGCCCGCTTCCGAGGAGGAGGAGGAAAGCAGCCCGCTCCCTTGGCAGCGGCCGCGACGCTCCGCCGGGGCGCTTCTGTCTTTCCTCCCCCCTCTTTTGTTCGCAGGGAGGGGGAGCCGGACGAGATGCCCCAACTGCACAGGCTCAGGAGAATAGGCTGCGCCGAGAGCCCCCCGGAGGTCTCTGAGGGAGCCAAAGGAGGCGCTGGGCACGCCAACGCCGGTTACACCAGCGGGGATGAAAAAGGGGAACCCTCCCAAGGGAACGACGCGGCGACGGGCGACGTAGAGGACCAGCCGCTCCTGAGGGGAATTTTTGAGGTCAAGAAGAAGAGCTGCGACGTGGTGCTGAGCGCCCAGAGGCTTAGCTGGAGCCCTATCACGCCTGAGAGGCCCCTAGGTGAGGGCTGTGCTTCTCTGTGAGGGTGTCAGTGAAAGAGGGAGAGTGTATAATGTCCCCTTTCCTCTCCTCCCCTTTCCTCTCCTTCTCCCCCTCCCTCTCTTCTCCCCCCCATTCCTTCCCACACCTGAGGCAAAACTCCAAGCGACTAGATTTATCCCTACATAAGTTACTAGCCATGGTCATACTCGCTGATTTTAATGAAATTTGAACTCTTCTTCCCTGCTTCAGAAGTACAGGTAGTCCTTAACTTAGGACCGTTCATTCCACACATCGTTGCTAAGGGAATCCCTGCAGCTCTTAAATTAGTCACATGGTTATTAAGTGAATCTGATTTCCCCTTTGATTTTGAAGGTCACCAAAAGCCATCAGGTGACTCCGGGGACACTGCAACTGTCGTAGATGTGAGTCAGTTGTCAAGCATCTGAATGTAAATCATGTAAACACGGGGATGGGTTAAGTGTAAAAAAAACAGTCCTAAGTCGCTTTTTTCAGTGAGGTGGTAACGTTGAACAGTCACTGAATGAACTGCTGTAAGTGGACTACCTTGTAGTAGGTGTTCTCTCTTAGTTTTCCCTACAACCCCTTTTCACCGAATGGAGAGGTCAATGGGAGTGTGGGGTGGGCGGTAGTAGCAGCAAAGCCAAAGGAAAGTTTGGTTAACACATGTTTGCCAGTGATAGGCTATCTAGAATGTAATGTTAGGTAGCACATGGTACTTGCAAGGAGTGAGAATCTTGGTTTGTTTCACCTCTCTTTTCTATCTGCAAAAGGATGTGTGTGTGTGAGTGGGGGCACCCGCTTTCAAACTGCATTTTTACCTAAAGAACACCTTGCTTCCAATGTGAAGTTTTGGAGAAATACAAGCATCTTTACTGTATGTTAAGTTGCAACCACTTTTGCAAAAAGAAAACAAAAACTATAAAGACCTATTAAAGTCAGGTGTGTATGTAGTAAGGCTAGAAAGTGCCATTTTGAAAGAATCTTAGTTTGAGTCAAATTAGTTTATCCAGTGAATAAACTATGTTGCTTCACTATGACATGCAACTCCCTCTCATGCAGTCTCATCAGCAATGGAAAGATTACTTTACTTGTAAAGGTTGACATTTCTCTTTTCTGCTTTCCTATTGAGCTTCTTTTTCTTAGTCTTAACCCTGCTTAAACCTTTAAAAAAAAGAAAGAAAGGATGGCAGATTAGTGGTTGAAAGAAAAAACATTGCTCCATTTTTCTGTAGAGGGAATAGATGTCCCTTTGTATTTGCTGTGGTAGGCAAGGTTTTTGCAAATCATACTGTTCTTTGCCTAACGCCAAGGACGGTGTGGTTGGAGCTGATCGTGAAATGTAGTGTTTTCTCCCGGAATAGGAAAATTTCATCACCACTTGGAGCTTTTAGAAACTTGGAGCTTTTCAATAGGGCATGGTTTATTTTACAGCAATGGGGGATTGTTTATTTATTTTACAGCATTTCTAGACCACCCAGTTCCCAATGGGTGTTGGGAGGCAAATAAAATAGTAGTACAATACACTAAAAATATGGTGGAAAAAAGAAAACTTCACAGCACCCCATTTCAGCTCAGAACAGAGTTCTTGTGTTCCTTAGTAGCTTGGTGAGGAGGGAGGGAACAAGTGGTTTGATAACCTAATTCCCAGAATTATTCGCCTGCACAGAACTGAGATAAGTAATAGAGTGGTCATTATGGGAAACTGCCAACTTACTCTGCAGGGCTGATAGGGTACTAGAGGAAACCCCATGGAGATATGCCACATGATGTCCTTAGCCAGAGTAGGGAATTCAGGGAGTTGATGAAATCAAAGCAAATCAGGCTCTTAACTACAAAGCTCCACCCCTAACAATGGAGTGACTATGTACTATTCAAATGGTGCTCTGTATGGAAGGAATTACACATGGATGTCTGCATGCAATCCACAATCTTGTGTTACCAAGATTCTGTTAGAATTCCTGTCCTGTGAGCGGACTTTCATTTGCACCATGTAGGCTTTTTTTCTCCATTATTGTTGATAAACAAGTAACATCACAATATGGAGTAAATGTGTATCTTTAAAATTTAAAAATAATAGTAGAAGATTCATTTTCATGGAAATAAGGTTCTTCCCACTAAGGTTACTTTAGAATATTAAAATATTTTAAATATGCCTCTGATTATCTTGCATTGTAGTTGTTGGGCCATATGATACATGTGTTAATGTCCTATCCAAAATACTGTAATGTAAAAAACAACAACTATATATTAAAATAGTAAAATGACAGTTATCTTTGTTGACTTGGCCAGCATAGCAATTTATAGGCAAATCAATTTGTTCTATTTTTATTTATATTGTAACTTTAATCACTGTATTATTTACAGAAACTGTGAATCCTGTGAAATATAGTTCATATAATTTAAAATGTGCTGAACTTTTTATGTATTTTTAGCTTTTGCCGGATAAAGTCTGGTAGTCTTTTGATTTATTTTTATGTTCTTATGACAATGTTCTGTTGAAACAAATGTGTTACATTACCGGTGTGTTTGATACATACATTACCCCTCTACCATAAGGGTCTGCTATTATGTTAGACGCCAGCTGATTTTATGATAGTATCACATTTCTTTCACATATGTTTGTTTCGTCCAGATGAACTCAAAGAACATCTGTTACTTTTGTGGTGGTATCTGCTGCTTCCTTTCAGTATTTGACCTTTTGGTTAATTATAGCTAACAATCTGCAAAATGTTTAGTATTTTTCTCCTATGAGTTTCTTTGGAGGGGGGCAAAATGAATTTTACTAACCTTAAAGTAACATTTGCATATTTAATATTTAATCATTCAGTTTTTTTAATTGAAAATATCCAAAGTATCAGAAATTAGGATTGTGTACACTTCAGAAAAAATTAAGAAGCTTTTCAGACCTTCCATGAGCATAGCATTCATTGAAGTAGCCCACAGTTTGAATGGTGTTTGTATAAGCCTAAAATAGATGCAGATGCTTTAAAAAGCTGACTTGTTAAAGGTAAAGGAAACTCTTAAAGCAATATCATTTTTTTTCAAGTTTGCATAGAAATCTGATACTTGGCTACTTTAATGAATAGAGAGAGGTAGCCTAAAATATTTTAAAATAATTTTTGGAATGTATGCAGCTTTAATGAAAAGATAATATTATACTCCCCCCCCCACTTTTAAAATAACTGTAAGACTATAAACATTCATAAACTTCCCAGAACTATAATAAAATATTTCAAATATTTTTAAATTATAATTTAAAAAAAATCAGAGGTACTAATAGTAATTGGATCAGACTACAATGCTACAGTCAGAAAAAAATCTGTATTAATGTGATATTTCAGTGCATTCAAATTTACCACTAATAGGGAGGCCATGATAGTTTTTATAAACTGGTATTTAATACTTTGAGGGTGAAGATTTTGAGGAAATTAAACTTGTAAAAACATACTTTGATAATTAGCATAATTATGCCGTATGCATGCACAATTTCTAGTTGCCTTGAACCATGAGATGGGTGGCATATAAATTTAATAAATACTGGTAAATGTAATGAATAAAATAATTATTTCTGAGCCCCAATGAGTTTCAAAATTTAATTATGCCTTTATATACTGTTTAATACAGTATTATATGTAAACTTCCTTATTGGCTATTTTTTTTAAAAAAAGGGTAAAACTGATTTTAAAATTTACTTCTCTGCTTACCAGTGTGTAATAATACGAACATATTTAAAAATAAATAAATAAATGGAAATTGATAATGTGGTTTTTTTTTAAATGGTAGCGTTGAAATTAGTTTGCTATATTCACTAAGTGGTGATAGCATCTGTGGTGTAAAAGAAAGTATGCTTAGATTACTTTGCAGACCTTTTAATCTCTGAAACAACAGATGTTAGTCCTATCTAGCAATGTGTATCATGGAAACAGTGATTTTTTTCCCAGGGAAATAATTGATGAAGAAATGACATACGGTAATTACTGAACCCAAGAATACATATTTGTTATTTATTGACTGATATATTTTGGTTATGATGATATTTTTGGGCAACAATATTATGTAAAATATGAAAAGAAATACTGGAAAAGAAACGATGGGTTATAACAAATGCATATTTTGTTTCCCCCCTAGTTTTCTGATATTTCTGTGCTAATGATTATGGAAGATAAAGCCATGTCCTTGTTACAGGTTAATAACCAAAAGGAGAAGGAAGTCCTACTTAATAGGAAGTTGTAAGCTGATAAAAAATAGGAGCTGAGTATAGGAGCTGGTCTATAGATTTAAATATGACTATTGAGGACTATCAGCTCTTTTACTTCATGATCTCACAGTGTGCTGTATTTATTAAAGTTTCTTTTGTCACATTAGTGACAATAGAATAGAAATATGTCTGAGCTTCAGTTTGGTATTTGGAACAGTTGGCTGGGCTTTCTACCTGCCAAGATTGTGTCAGGGACTTGGGCATCTTGTGGGCAAGACATAAATATTTTATTGCCTTGCTTTGCCAATATAGAGATAATTCTTGTTTAGAAACCAACAACTTGGTTGTTAAGCGAAGCAGACATTAAGTGAAATCACGAATGTGCTTCTGATTTTACTTCAGCTTTCCTTTGCTTTACAGACCTGTGAAAGGTGTAAATGCAAGGATTGATCCTAAAGTTACTTTTTAACCATCTTCATATATACGAACAGCTGAGTAAACGAGAATTATCTATAGAGTTTTGAATGTTCATTTCTTGGTGTGTGTATAGCAAATAATACAAATAAGACCTAAGACTTAATAGAAGATGGTAATTCCTATCACAGTAACCCAGGGGTGGGTTCTACTTACCTTCCCTACCGGTTTGGAGTCGCGCTGGAAGTGCGCACGCGCCCTCATTACGTCCTGGTGAAAACCCTCTGCGCATGTGCAGAAGGCTTTGCGCATGTGCAGAGGGTTGTTTTTCGGTTGATTTTCAGCCGGAGAACGAGTTCAGGGGCATGTCCAGCTGGCCGTCGCTGCAGGTTCGGCGAGCGGGAGGACATTCCCGCTACCTGTTCTAACAAACTGGTCCAAACAAGCAGGAACCAACCAACCTCTGTAGTAACCTGAAAGCTGCACAGTGAAAATGAAATTTGCATAGCAGACTAACTTTATATGTAACTGACATATATAGTCACCGTGAATGTAACTTAAGTATTGAGTTTACATTTTTTATTATTAATGAACTTTCATTTATGAAGCATCTTCTAAATCTATTATCAGATTTTCAGTTTTAAAAGTTATATTTCTGATACAAGAATTTACCATTCTTCATTTCATTCTTTTTATTATTATTTATTATTTTTATCATAGAGAATAAAATACAAAACAGTAAAACAAACAAACAAAAGCACACATTTAATGCTAATGACAACAAATTTTATGGCTAATTTTATTCTTAATGAATCTTTTTGTAATATTGCGAGTACCTTGTAGTGGAACATAATATGGAACTGTAGGGAAAAGAACACAAAATTTAAACTGAAAGGTGTTTTTTGTTGTCTGAATAATAGTAGTACACATTATTTTGTGATAGGAGATGTCCAGTACTGTACAGGATATAGTTTTTAAAAATTAAGTTAATAAATTGTGCTTGATCTAAGAAAGGTAAACACCAAAATTTCCTGCATCTTACCTTTTAACACAAACCGAAGTGAATGTATCCTTAATTGCATGTGTAATACATACTGTATTCTCTAAATGTAAGTTAAGCAGTTCACATTCTAGGACAGTGATGGCGAACCTATGGCATGCGTGCCACAGGTGGCATGCTGAGCATTTCTGAGGGCACGCGAGGCACTGCCCTGCCAGCTCCAATTTTCAGCCTTGATGTTTGGCTGATTTTCACCCTCTGGAGGCTTTGGGATGCTTCCCTGAAGCCTCCGGAGGGTAAAAAAAATGACCCAATGGGCAAACCAGAAGTTACTTCCGGTGTGCCCGTTGGGCCGTTTTTTACCCTCTGGAGGCTTCTGGACGCTTCCCTGAAGGCTCCGGAGGTTTCAAGACATTTCCTTGAAGCCCCCGGAGGGTGAAAACAGCCCAACAGGCAAATCAAACTCACTTCTGGATTGCCTGTTTCTTACCTTCCGGAGGCTTCAGAATGCTTCCCTAAAGCCTCCGGAAGGTAAAAAACGGCCCAATAAGCAAACCGGAAGTCCGTTCCCAAACTTCCGGTTTGCCCGTAGGGTCGTTTTTCACCTTCAGGAAGCTTCCCTGAAGCCTCCGGAGGGTGAAAAACAGCTCAACGGGCAAAACGGAAG
>JANHFT010002120.1:98750-125926 GCA_032467955.1 Pseudoxenodon macrops
CTGGGCTGTTTTAAATCCTCCGGGGGCTTCAGGGGAGCCTCCTGAAGCCTCCGGAGTACGAAAAACGGCCCTACGGGCAAACCGGAAATCACTTCTGGTTTGCCTGTTGGGTCATTTTTTTTACAGGGCAGCGCCTTGCGTGCCCTCAGAAATGGCTCCGCGTGCCACCTGTGGCACATGTGCCATAGGTTCGCCATCACGGCTCTATAGCTTAATCTATCACTAGAGGTCAGATAATTCATATCACTCATCAACTATAATACTTATTTGGAGCCAATGTTTATGTGCTACTTCAAAAGTAGTTCAAAAGTAAAATTTAAATACAAAGGGAAGGCTGCCATTTTTTCTCCCTTTTCCCTACATGTCAAGGTCTTCTCTGGAAGACCAAAGCTCTCTGGAGTAGATTATGATACATAAGGGGAAAAGAAATCAGTGTTCCTGGAGATGACACATGGCTTTCTCTGTTTTGTGCATTTCGAGTTGACAAATAAAGGTATTTTCTGAGGAGGAATAAATAGTAGGTGAAAAACATGAAATTATATAAATTTTAAGAAAGAAAGTAACTGATCAAACACCTTGATTGTAGCTCATAAAAAACTGGTTTAGATAGAACGAGATGGCACTTTTCCAGTATTTTACTCTGTCCTTTAATGTTTTTTAGTTACTGGTATTTTAAGTAGAGGTGTACCAGGAGTGAGTGAGAAATTTTGTGTCATTATAGATCTGTGACAAATAAAAGTGCTCTCTCTCTCATTTGTCAGGCATTTGTCAGGGGTGTCAAACTGAAGGCCTGCGGGCCAGACTGGCCCACGATGTGGTCAGATCTGACCCATGCAGCCATCCTGGAAATGGTAAGGAACTGGCCTGTGTCACTTTGGCTTGGCCCATCCCATCCTAGCAGGCATGCAGGCGCGTAGGAGAAGGCGGGCACATGCATACACAGGCCCAACCCATGCCATCCCGGCAGGCATGCTTGCACACAGGAGGAGACAGGTGCACATGTGCATGTCAGGATGGGGTGGGCTGGGCCAGTGTATGCGTGCATCCGCCTCCTCCTGTGCGCACACATGCACACTGGGATGGGATAGGCTGGACTGAAGCGACACTGGCCGGCCCCTTATCATTTCCAGGATGGCTGTGCTTACTAGCCTTTCAGGTATGTGTGCACGAGGGGGCGGTATCTGGCAGCAGGGGCTCCGCATCTGACCGTCTAACAAGCAGGCATGGAGGCAGCACCAGCAGTATCAGCAGAGTTGGGGGAGGGGAGGCACGTGATGCACACCACCGTACTGTCCATCCCATGTGACTGGGACAGGGCAGGTGACTGCCTGGTGCGTCCAGCTGTGGGAGCGTGGACCTCTCCCTTTTGCCTCTCTATAGTGCTGTGGCTGCGGGCCAAGACAATGTGAGGAGCATGTGGGGCGGCTGCTGCCAGACACCATTGGCCTGCCTACTCCATCCCATCTGTTTTGGCTTGCAGTTGGAGAGCAGGTTGCCGCTGGTCATCTCCTCAGCCCCCTCACTGGTCTTGCCTTTGGCCCATGCATGGAGCGCGTTCCAATTCTGCACCTGACACACCTCGGCACCACTGCGGACTGCTACCACCATTGAGGTCGGCAGCAGCAGCTTTCACAGGTCCATTAGGCCGCTGCCATTGCTGCCCAGAGCACCAGGCCTGCCCATCAGGCAGCAGGCAAAGCAGCCAGCTAGAAAGGCCAAGAAGAGGTGGTAGGGCATCACAGGCTGAGCAGGCAAAAGACAGGCACCACGAGCAGAGAAGCCTATAAAGAATTTTTTTTTCCTATTGAAAATTGTTTGGAATAGAATTGGAATGGAATTCTTTATTGTCACTAAAAGTACACTAATAGTATACATTAAAATGAAATTTTGTTGCATTCAGCTCTCAAAAGATAACCATTATGCCTATCCTCACATACACACACATATATGACACAGAGAAACATCACAATCTAGTTCAGATGTATACATGTACATGGTGGGGAAAAAGAACCCTGAGAGTTTACAAGATGGATGGCATAAGGAACAAAGCTGTTATAGAATCTGGTAGTCCTGCTTAGAAGTACTTTGAAACCTCCTCCCAGAGGGGAGCAACAGAAACAAACCATGAAGTGGGTTTGTAGGATCTCTAACAATACTTCCAGCTCTAAGCACATACTGTACCGCTTATAAGCAGTATCCTGAATAATGGGAAGCAAGCTTCCTATAATCATCTCAGTTGTTCTTACTACTCCCTGTATGCACCTTTCATCTGAGTTTGAATGTTCGTTTCATATATTTTTGCAAAACTTAAATGACTAAATCTGAGTAACTGTAAAAATAGAATTTTAAGGGAGGTATTTTATGTGACTCATTTCCTAAATTTTAATAGGGAGTGTATGCTGTTGTTTTCCATATGTATATCCTCAAATACATCATACTTAGGCAAACGTGTTTCTGTATGAGTTTGAGATCTACATTTATACTATAAATTTATAGTATACTATTGATACTATAGACAAAAGAGATCAGATGAAGGATGGCTGTAATTATTATATTACAGTAATGTTTATTTCTCTACTTAGTTCCTTAGCTTTTATTCACATAAAATATGAATATGAATAATAGCTAAGGAACTCAATAGACTTATTTGAATAAGGAGTGAAAAAAATTAGAAAGACAAGGGAAAAGGAATGCAATTGCTATAAAACAAAAGAAATTTATATATTGACTATATAATCTTACAACCTTAAATCAGTCATTAGCAATGTATTTCTGCTTCCAATTAATTTGTGGTGAGTAAAATATTGTTATGAGACTTAGCTTCCATTATGGCTTGAGCAAAGAACCACAGTGTTGGTGCAGTTTTCATTGAGACTCTTAGATATGCATGACTAGGAAGTCATTACATCACATTTATCTATTTGGATGAGGGACACATTAACAGACTTATGAATATTCATGATGTCTGGTTAATTAAGTTAATTGTTCTGCAGGAGTGCTTATATTTCCAAGGACATTTCCCTTCACAATTTCTGTCTGGTACCTTATCAGTCATACTTTATGTAAACTATAGATACTTTTGTCTTTATTCTTGCTGTTTGGTATTCTTGGGAATGAAAATTGGTTAGCAAGTTAATGTTAGTGTTAAGCAGAAAAGATTGTAGATTGTATCACTTCTTGGAATACGTTTTTGGAACATGGTGTGGGGAAAAAATGCCACAGTTTAAATATTTCTATGATAGCTATTAATAAGTAGTTCTTAATACTGCTACCCAGAGCCCCCACTAGGGAAATTTTAATTCTCCAAAGGAGTAATAGCATAGCAATAGCATTTAGATTCACATACCACTTCATAGTGCTTTACATCCTTCTCTAAACAGTTTAAAGAGTCAGCATATTGCCCCCAACAATTTGAGTGTTCATTTTGCCAACCTCGGAAGGATGGATGGCTGAGTCAACCTTCAATGTGGTGAGATTCAAACAGCCAAATTGCAAGCAGCTGGCAGTCAGCGGAAGTAGCCTGCAGTACTGCATTCTAACCACTGTGCCACCATGGCTCTTTAATATCTTTTCAAATACCAAATAAAAGTTAATCAAGAGATTAATCATTGTAATGATAAATAAAACTGATGCAGTACTAAAACTCTTGTTCCTGTAACCTTTAACTCTGTGAAATGGTGTATCATAAGGGAAAGACAAGTTTCTCTCAAGCAAAACAAATGGGGAAGCTGACAGGAATATGGGAGAGAGGGAAGGAAGGAAGGAAGGATTTATTTCCAATGCTCCCTGCGAGCTTTCCACAAGGAAACTCAATGGAGAAGCTGGCAGGAAGGCTGAAATCCCTTGGTTCCAATTGCTTTTTTGCCCACCTATGATCATTTTGTTTCTCTGTTAGATAGGTTAGGCAATATCTCTGAAAAGATAACTCAATAGGGCAAGGAATATTTAGGAATGTATACTTCTCAAACTTTACTGAGAGAAGAAAAATATATGAAATAATTAGTTAGGGTTTGAATCAGAAATACAAATACTTTGTTCATACACAGCAATAAGATGTTCTTTGTTTAATTGGTGAACAATAGCTGGCTTACA
This sequence comes from Pseudoxenodon macrops, assembly GCA_032467955.1. Taxonomy (NCBI): domain Eukaryota; kingdom Metazoa; phylum Chordata; class Lepidosauria; order Squamata; family Pseudoxenodontidae; genus Pseudoxenodon; species Pseudoxenodon macrops. Next base: position 102,843 of record JANHFT010002120.1, read on the forward strand.
TAGTGCAATATGTCAAACCAATAAATAGACCAAAACTGCTTAAATTGGGAATTCTGGGGTCTTGTCAACATACCGTAGTTTACTGAATCTAAAACTCAAATAGGAACTCCTCCAGTACAATTATCCTGACCTTATTAAGCACTCTTATTTGTATACTAAGCAAAATTATTATTTTATTTAGTGTCATTAAGAGACTAGAATCTTGGAACGAAAAACACATCCTATCAAGTAGTTATTTAAAAATCAGGAAAACCAAATTTATTGCATTTCATTGGTTCAGATAGTGCAGAAATGGAATAACAGTTCTTAATAATGACATCTGTAAAATCAAGATATAAATGAAGAATGAGTTTAATGTTACCTTTTAAATAGTTGGATCCTCACTTGAATTAAATGCTCAAGATTGAGAAAAGATATGATAAGTAAACTTAATCTGATTGTTGAGTTTACAACTGTGCCAATGTTGAAAATGTGTGTTTAGTTTCAATGTTAAAACTAAATATTTTAGTTATTCTCTCTTTAATATTTACAGGTTCCACCAATATTTTGGCACATACTCTGAATGGAATCCAACATACACAAACAGCAACATTGCATATAATATTGGGTAAGTATTGTACATCTGAAATTTTAGAAAGGAATAGAATAATAAATATCCAGTGGCCTTGCTTTTTATACATGGAATAAACAGGATTCTATCCAGCATATGTCAAAATTATGATTCAGATATTCTGTGGGATTGAACATGCTTTCTGCAATTTTTATTTATATTGCGTGCTTTTAATTTATTGCAATGTGACAATTGTATTGGGTGCTGTTTTAGTTGACGGAGTATGTGTTCCATTTAAGTGCTGTCCCTTGGAGGCACACTCCAAGGCACACTCCTCTTGACTTATATAAACACAGGAATGCACTCTTGTGTCTTGTACAAAATTGTGTTCTAGGATTTTGATCCTCCTGCCCCTTTGCAATTAACATACAATAGAGGTAGGAAATGACTCCACTTATAAAATGTACATATACATATGTATATGTGTTTTTTTATTAATGCTACCATATTAGGGCATCTAAAATCAGTGGATATGTGCACCTTCAGTAGCCCTATCAAACTACTTCGCTTTGGATTCTCTTCAATGTTTGGCTTTGGATCAAGGACTCTAGCCTTGGCTGAAAAGCATCGCTGGATTCCACCAAATCGGCGTAAAGATTTTGCTGTAATCAAGACCCTAGCAAGCCTCAGGTAAGATGAATTTGAAATCATTGTGGTATTAACATAGGGATATTTTTAAGTGAGTAATTATGCTTTTCAAATTAGATTATTGGCATTCTAGTTTTAACAATTCCCCAAAATCTAAAACGACAATTTTACATTGTAGTGAAGAGAAAACAGCAGACTTCTTGTGAGAAAACCAGAGCACCAGTGCCTAGAGATTCAGTGTCTGCTAAGCATAAGGCTGTTCTGAAGAAAACAGGGAGGGGGAGGGTTGGAGAAGAAGGTGGTTGAGGGAGATGGCAGATGCCAGAGGATGACAAAGAGAAGCCTACAGAGAAAGCACCTGCTGGATTATCGGGTCTCCATAAACAAACTCCCCCACCCTTCTGTGCTTCCTGGCTAGGACTCAGCCCACCGCCCAGGCAGAGGGAAGAGGGCTGGTTCCTCATGCTGGAAAGCCTTACTTAGAGGGAAAGAAGGGACCAGAGGCTGTTCCAATAATGGCACTGCTGGTGTGAGAGCAGGTGAACAATCCTCAAACTGCTGCTGTCAGATCCACTTAGTTTCTTGGTTAGATATTTTATTTTGACCGTTACTGTGAGTTATTAGTTTGGACTGATGAGGTTGGATCTCTTTATGTTCCCAATCCCTTGAATGCTCAAGGGATTGGGAAGAATAAATGTCAGTATAGGTTCTCTGTATCTTGGAGAGTTTGTTACTCGCTAGTCAGTTCTTTACTTCTCTATCTACAAGGGTCTCTGCCACATAGGTTAATGGCTAATGTTAAGGAGTAATTCTATACGCATCTGTCTATTCATGCCTACCACACTCTTCCCTTTTCAGTTATGTAGAGTGAGAAGTAGTGAGCTAAAGAAATTAAAGGCAGGAGTTAAGAAAAAAGAAAAGGAATTTTAACTAAATGTAGTTTACAGTACTATTTACTATATTACTCCATATTTTTCTCTGCAGCCCATCCTTCCTTCCCCCACATTCAGAAAATGGTTGCCTTTTCTCCAATCTTCTCCTTCGCTCCCCTTAAAGTATCTTGTCAATTCCTATTTAATGACTTCTCTTCTTTCACTTTTTAATTGCCTATTTGCATCACATTCAGCTGATTTTTTAAATGTTTTGTTCTGCCACGACCATTTTTTTATTTTTGTAGAACAAAGTAGGCAGAAGCACATTTTTACTTTAGCCACTTTTAACAAATATTTATTCTATACATGATAGCTTTGGTCTTTACTTTATTCATTTTTAGATCTATCACTCCTGGTTGCGTTATATAATCTGTCTAATATTTTCTGCAAATCATTTGTGTTCCCAGCCCACAATTCAGCATCATCTTTATACCTTCTTATACTCAATCAACAACATCTCTAATATTAATACACAGGCATTTGTTGTACATTTATCCATAAATACATTAAATAACAGATTATTTTGCATTTTTGTCTTGCTCTTTGCTCATTGCTGAATCATTCACTAAGCATTCCATTTGTTCTCACATATTTATTTATTTCCATTGTATACTGTTCTTGCAAAATATTGTATATTTCAAGACTATTCAGTTTACCATGTACTTTCTGTAAATTAGCAAACATACAGACTTCCCTTTTTAACATTCATGCAGTATGTTTTTCAATGATTTGCTAAATAATAAAAAAATTCTGTCTCAATTTTTTTTACTGTTCCTTGCTCTCTTTGACTCCATTCTTTTCCACTGTCTTTTGGAAGTCATTCTCTTACTTGTTTAATTTTTTATTCATAGCCTCTTTCACGTCTTTATTCTACCAAGCATTCTTTTTTATATTTCTGTTCAGTAAGATATAGTTCAGTCTATTCCATGCAACTTCAAGATCTTCTTTTCTTACATTCATTTTTCATTCATTCTGTTGAGGATTTAGTCAGTCTGTCTCTCAATACTTTATTCAAACAGGATTCATACTTTCTGTTCCTGCAGTTATTCTAGTATAAACTCTATAATATACTATTCAATATTCAGCCTTGATTTTCATTTTGTATATTTCTTTGTATGGAACTAAATTTTCTTCTGTCCGTAGACCAGAAAATTGTGAAATATCATTCCTCCCATTGAAGCATCTACAGCAAGATGCACAACAAAATGATAGGTAAAGTAAACTAGTCAGAGGTTAATGAATGCCTAACTTCATTTTGTCCATAATATTAATTCTTATTAATTTAACTATGAGTTCATATAATTTAACTAATTTGCTAATGTTCATCAGATTGCATTCTGATTCAATATTTTCCTAAAAGGGCCAATTTAATATACCTGAAGGAAATATTAGGAAGTCACATTTCATTTAGATTTTGCTGTGCAGTAAGTAGTTTACCATTAGTATATTTTGTCTTAAAACATGAATAATCATGTTTACTTCCAACAATGAAGTGTACCCTAAAATAATATGATTAATACAGGATTTAAAGCTTTTCTTTCATAAAAAAAACATTTTTGCTTTAATTCAGATAGATGTTTATTTTCACAACACGACAAGCAAGCTGTGTTTTATTTGTTTATTTATTTAGTCATTCTTTTGTGACTTTTAATTTGTTATTATTTTTAGGAGGAAGGAAGAGACACTTAAAGCAGGTAAGTCTGCAAGTTTAATCATTCATCAAACATAATTAGGGTTACTTGAAGTTAATACAATATGTTATATTTAGACCGCACAGATGAGTGGCAGAGAATCGAGGGTCACTTCCTGAACGTGAGCATTATGGCAATCCCTTGTCTCTGTTCAGTGGCACCAGGAGGCTTGGCTCCTAATACCAGGTCAGTAAGGATTTGTGGAATTAAACTAATGTCTTTAACACCTTCTTGTAGAAGCTTGGCTTTCTCAGAATGCACGCAATCTAGAACCTCAGGGTTGGGTGAGAGCACGATGAAACAAAATAGAACGATGGTTGATTCTGCATCTTTGGGAATTGTAATCAGTTTTTGTTCAGGCAGATGCGGTCATCCATCTAGAATAATCATTGGATAATTATGGTGATTAAATTATCTTAGAAGTCTGATTTAAGTGGTAGTCACAAGTAATAATCTCCTTTGGGCTTTGTTAATGGGGAAATCTAGACCTTTGGTTTTCACTGATTAAATTCAGTTATTGTGAAAGCTAAATATAAGTGCTTAAAGGAAAAACCTGCATGCATAAGGAAAAGCAAAAGGAACACACAATGAAAGACCAGAATTTTATTTCAAACTTGTTTTAGATCTTTGGCATTTGCGTACTAGTTTAGCTCCTAGATTACTGTGACTCTTGTTAATTTTATGATTCACCATTACCTCAGCAGGCAGGGAGAATCTGTGGCCCTCTGGGCTTCGCTAAGTATAGCTTTTAGCAACTCCAAAGGTCATAGTCATAAGGGAAGAAGGCCCCAAATCATGAAAACTAATTGAAACCTTCAAAAAAATGAAATAAATAGAAGCCTTTTAATGTTTTCACTTTGGAGTTGCAAATCTTAAGAGTTGTGTAACTTTGGGTTGGCTAAAACCTGCACCATCCTTTGAATGTTATGGATGGGGATAACTCTACAATGGAAATTAGGATTACAGAAAAAAGATTTAAAAATAGGTGAGGGAATGAATTTATTTTAATCAATTGTGTAATAAAGTATTTTTATTTATTAATTAAATTTATACGCTGCCCATCTCTCAGTTTGAGGAAAATATACCAATTATGCTTATAGTTATCCACAACTCCTCACAACTTTTTTGATTCCGTCATAAAAATATATGGGTAATATTACTACAAGTAATTATAATAAATAATCCATGCATTCTGTACCCTCACTGGCATTGTTTTGGCTGCAAAATCTGAAAGAATGAGTTCTTTCAATTAATCAATTAATATCCTGGCAGGCAACTTGTGATATCTAAGACCACTCAAAAATTAATAAAATGTGTAATTTTATTAATAAACTTACAGTTCCTTCTGAATATATGACTAGAAACTGGGTGACTATGAGTTTTAGTCCCATCTTAGGTACAAAGCCCTAAGAAAGAGGCAATGGTAAACCAATTCTGAAAAATCTTGCCTAGAAACTGCAAGGTAATCTCTAAGAATCACGATTGAACAGATGGGGGGAAAATATTACTGTTTCTACGAAGTTAAAAAAAAACTAAGACCAGACACACTTCTACTTGCATCGTAATTCCTACTAGTCATTGGCTATTATTCCAATATGCCAATTGTCCAGAGAAAAGCTACATCTACAAATATTATCATATGCAGATTCTATGCAGTTATTTTCTGGGAACATTAAGGTTGACAATGTCATGCATTGAATATTATTTTACTTTTAAAAGCAGAGATGAATTACTTGGGTTATTAAGGTAGATTCCTGAATATACTGTATCACTTCTGATTAATTCATTGTTAATTGCATTATTTAATTCGTGCTTAACTGAACTGTGTCATTTCTAGATTGGATGATGGAAGCATAGCTCTTATAACTGTAAGGAATACTTCCCGGCAAGAATTCATTAAACATTTGAAAAGATATGCTAGTGTGAAAAACCAGGTAAAGGGTTAATCTTGTACTTGCAACCTGACATTATTTGACTTACATTTTCTTAGCAGTTGCATTCACCAAAAGTCAGAGAAAGAAATAAGAGGAGGAGGAGGAAAAATAACGTTAATGTAATAAATGTAATAAAATCAGACAAAGATTTAAGGTGGAAGAAAATTCATGATATAAGATTTTAATGCTTTTGTAAAGAGTTAAACTTCCTGTCAGAATATATTAGCCTACCTTTTTCTGATTTTGAAAATCACCAGATTAAGTCAGATTAGCCTATTTCTGTCCATCTGTTGCAGTTTTATTATAAACGGTTCTTATATACAGGAGGTACTACAGTACAAATCTGCTAAACTGATTTTTTTTTTAAATCCCAAAAGCTATATTTAAATATAGACTGCTGTATTTAGGGTAAGAGAAGGCTTGTTACATTTTGTACATTTTTATTTTCATTTTCAATTATGTATATATTCAGAGCTAGTCAAGTCCTACACAGTGTATCTTCCTGACAATGGAAGTGACTAGATAACCATTGTATTTCCTTCCATGGTTTTTTATCTGAAACCAAGTACAGTACTTCAGCTTATCATTCTCACAACAGAAGCCTTGATTTGTTCTTGGCTTCTAATTATTGGATTGCTTTATGTAGATAGCTATATTGTGATTAAAACAAGTTTGAGCTTTCATATTTTTGAATTTGCTGCTAGTGATAAGAACTAAAAGAGAGACTCTTAGAGATTATGGTTTACTACAATGATGTAAACACGTTTCAGATAATTGATACAAAATATGATAGCAAACACTTCTACCCAGCATTTATTCAACACAGTATATTTGGTTTGAGGGACGTGGTGGCTCGGTGGCTAAAACACTGAGCTTGTCAATCAGAAAGGTCGGCAGTTCAGCGGTTTGAATCGCTAGCACCACGTAATGGAGTGAACTCCCGTTACTTGTCCCAGCTTTTGCCAACCTATCAGTTCGAAAGCATGTAAAAATGCAAGTGGAAAAATAGGGACCACAGCGTTTTGTGCACCTTCAGCGTTTAGTCATGCTAGCCACATGACCACGGAGACATCTTCGGACAGTCCTGCTTCTTTGACTTTGAAACAGAGATGAGCACCACCCCCTAATGTCAGGAGCAACTATGTATAAGGGGAACCTTTACCTTTATATTTTGTTTTGATTGCAGGGGGAGAGGTGGGAAGAATCTGAACCTATTTTCACAATGGGATGTATCATAGTACTTAGTTAATAAGTACCAAGGATCATCCCTTTATAGTTTAGGAAATATAGATTAGGATTCATGGGTATTCAGAATGGTTCACAATAATGACACAATACTATAAGCCTAGTATCCAAGGATGAACTAAGGATGAACTAAGGAAGGTCAGAATTAAGCATATACAGTACATGTTTACCTAAGATGTCTTTGGGTGAGAGTACCATTTAAGTTTTCTTTCTTGATTTTATCGGTTACCAATGCTGCAGAATCAACAGAAAAAATAAAATCACATAGCAAAATGTAGAATAATTTTTTTTAATTGAAACTTTGTTTTGCAAATTCCATTCTCCAAAGCCCATTCAAATTTTCTGTAAGAATACTAAAATGTTCAGAGATATATTCTTTTGTCTTCTAGCATTAGTTTCCCACTCTGTAATGGAAGCAGACGTATGACAAACCTTTGCAGATACCAAATTTTTCCAACTGTTGCGTTTATGCTTTGTATTTTAGTTCAGCTTTCCTTTTATTGATACTTACGTTGTTGAAGAAGTAAAAGTCTGTCCAAGAATTGGAATGAAACATATCCCTGCAGATAAACTAAATTGTATAGATTCTGAAGAAAATACTTATCCCTGGAATATAGATGGAGATTTAGTGGAATGGGCAACAGAAGTTCATATCCGGTAGGATTACATTTTGTCATGTTTGAACAAGTGTTGGTAATCCTTTTAGTTTAGCATAAGTTTTGTATGGTATATTTCCACATTCTACACTGGATAATAAGAAAATTCACATTGAGTCAGTGTTTAATTCTAATTTCTAGCAGAAAGATATTTGTACTAAAATGATCTAGGCGTAATGAGAAAGTTGGAGTATTTAGATGGCTTGTCCCTTTAAAATTTCACAGTAATACATTTTTCTGTCCACTGCTTTATTCTGGTTTACTCCTCTTCTTGGACCATAGCCAAATCTTACGTTTGACGCAAAGAGCATCTCTTAATGGGAAAACATAATCATGCCTATCTCTACCTGACATTTATATGTCATATTTGCATATAAGCAGATACATCCAAATACAATCTGTAATCTATAGACTTGAATTTTATAGTTTATGATTTTTATTGTCTGATACCAGTATATCCAGATGCAAAGTGTACAGGATTAGGCAAGACACTCTGGCATGCCAATCCTTTTATGACACACATATTGAAAATGTCAAGTTTAGAGCTTAATGTAAGGTAACAAATATCTCAGTGCTATTTACCAATCAATAAGTTTTTAAAATCAAACACTATGTGTTGATATATATCCTTGCTGGTTGGAACCTAGAGGTATGTCTGGAGGTAAGTATATTCTCCAGCTAGACTTTTATGTATATCTAGATATTCTAGGTAATCCTAGAATTATGACCACAATTGAGCCCAAAATCTCTGAGAGATTTGTTCAGTGAATTCTGCCCCATTTTACAACCTTTCTTGCCTCAGGTGTTAAGTGAATCACTGCAGTTGATAAGTTAGTAACCTGATTGTTAAGTGAATCTGCCTTCCCCATTGACTTTGCTTGTCAGAAGGTCACAAAAGGGGATCTCCTGACCTTAGAACACCGCAATGGTCATAAGTATGAACCAGTTGCCAAGCAGTTGAATTTTGATCACATGACCGTTGGGATGCTGCAAAGGTTGTAACTGTGAAAAATAGTCATGTCACTTTTTTCAGTGCTGTTGTAACTTCAAATGGTGATTGAATGAACTGTTGTAAGTTGAGAACCATCTGTACTTGCTGCATTCTGTTTAAAGCCTGTCAAAAAGTTGAGAAATGTGGCTGAAGCTCATTTGAGTTACAAGTTAAAATAAAAACACACAAAGTAACAATCAAATTCTCTGCAACTGAGCAATACATCCATGCATTGGTGCCATCAGTTCCATTTTCCTCAACTTATATGTTATACAAATAAATCACACACAAATACTTCCCCAAATTGGATTCCTATTTGTGTGAAGAGGGACTATAGGGGAAGTAATTTTTCTTCTATTTTTTTCTATACATCTACAGTATTTTTTTCAAAAACGCATGAACAAAAAGTACATGCTCAGATAAAGCAGTAATACAATCATAATTTTCCCCGTTTCTTTCATTTTCAGAGTACATCCCCAGTTGATTAATCTATATGGAGGAAATGTTATTACTTTGGATAATCTGAAAGAATCCTGCAGTTGTATTTAGAAATAATCTATGGGGGGAAAAAGTTACCTACTTTCCACCCTAATCATATTGATTTGATAAAACTTGCATAAAGAATATGGAAGCCCAGAAGATTCAAGTTAGAAGTATGCAGTGTACTGTATCTCAAGATTCAACTCAGAACAAAGTTCAGAGTCATGGGAAAATATTTTATTTTATTAGGACAAATGCTGTCGCTTTCACCTTCAGGTTGGGTTGAGGCATATTTTGTGATGGGGAGAATTTTAGACAAATAACATAAGACTTAGGTTCGTGTTTGTAACTTTAATGTTTTCAGACAAAACTAGATGATATTTATCCCTAAAATCATAGCATAATTTTTTAAACAGCTGGGTCAAAGTGATGAGGAAAAAAAATCACTGACTGCCCCCAAATGGATGGTGTCCTTTGCAGAGGAAATGATCTGACTTTAAAACATCTTACCTGTACTATACCAGGGTTTTTCAAACTGTATTTTATGGATATTTAGCAGTCTGCAAGAATGTGATATACCATAGTCCAACGAGAAAATTGGATACGTGTTTTTCCCCCCTCCCTTTGGGTAATAACCCACAAACTCATTACCCAATCACCACAGGGATATTTAAATAAATTAAAAGGGTTTAAGCTACATTGGGTTAAAAAAAAAACTTTATAGCACTAGCAATAGCACTTAAGACTTATATACCACTTTACAGTGCTTTATAGCCTTCTCTAAGCAGTTTTACAGAGTCAACATATTGCCCCCAACAATCTGATTCCTAATTTTACACACTTTGGAAGGATGAAAGGCTGAGTCAACCTTCAGCCTGGTGGGATTTGAACTGCCAAATTACAGTCAGCCGACAGTCAGCAGAAGTAGCCTGCAATATTGCACTCTAACCACTGCACCACCAAGGCTCTTTATGATAAGCAGTTCTGACGTAATAAAGGGAAAGCTTTGGAAAGTATCGTACTGAAGGCAAAACAAAAATTCATTTGGACACAGCCATTTTTCTATCGCTGAGCTTTGCCTCTTGATCAGGAGTTCCAAATTTGGTTCAAGTCTTCTAATACTTGATTATAATGAATTAATCCATTACATTAAACTGGGCATTCACTTGACTTTTTTAGAACATCTTAAGAACTCCTTTCTAATAATTCACAAATTATAGGATATTTTGAGGTGAGTTAATATATAAAATTTAATACCCAGTTTTTAATTGAAATAGAAATATACCGTATCTGAATACTAAAACCAGAACATTTTTCAGTTTCTTTAAAGCAAAACAACTAAAACACGCAGCTATGAATTGAATTATTTTATATGAGTAAATTAAATTAAAAGCTGAAGTTGGCAAATCAAGTAGACATGTCAACAGTTTTAATGGTAATCATTTGGCAGATTTTGGCTGGTTTTTGAAATAGAAATCAGTGTATTTGTACATTGTGGCCTTATATTGTGGCCTCTGTTATATAATTCATTCGTAAATAAAATCCAGCAAATGCACCAAATTTTTTGCATTGTTTCATTTTGTAAAAGATACACCTATTTGGAAGATGACCGTATTTTGGAAATGTAGTAAGATGTCTTCATTGCAAGTTCTTTCACTCGTATATATTTTGATTGTTATTACAACTATCTGTGTGCATTACTCTGGGCTATGAAGTCTATTCCCTGATTGCTATATGGCTAGAATTCTTTTCTTCTGTTCAATTGTGTCCAGTTTTTGGACTTTCTGGACAGTTTTCTTGGCAAGGTTTTTCAGAAGAGGGTTGACATTGCCTCCTTCCTAGGGCTGGAAGTGACTGTCCCAAGGTCACCTAGCTGGCTTTGTGCCCAAGGCAAGGCTAGGTCCTGCGGTGTTTCAGTTTTTACCGTGGTGCCTTACCACACCACCAAACTGGCTCTCCGACTAACACAATTATTAACATCACTGGGGATGTGCATTCTTTGAAAGAGGGGGTTCTGTAATAAATGGGACTGCATTCAATGCACTCCTTTTTAATGATTAACTCAGCTGCCTTTTTCATCCAGCTGCTCCCAGTTGTCTCTCTGCATAAACATCCAATTCATGCAAATGCAAAGCAAGATGGGATCAGCTTCTGAAAGACCTGCCTGCTTTAATAATTTCAAGAAAGGATTTTCATGTATGGTTCCGTTCACTGGGAAGACTTTCACAGATTTATCATGGCCCTAGTATTTATAACATAACGTAACATAAATGATTTAGATGAGGGAATAGAAAGGAACTCATCAAATTTGCAGATGACACTAAGCTGGCAGGAATACCCAACACCCTAGAAGACAAGCGCAGGCTCCAAAAGGATCTTAACAGACTTGAATAATAGGCTCTATCCAACAAAATGAAATTTAATGTGGAGAAAAGCAAAAGTGAGAGAGACCTTGGAATCCTAGTGGACGATCACTTAAATAGGAGTCAGTTTTTTGGCAATAGCCAAAAAAGCTAATATCCTTGGTTGTATAAACAGAGGCATAGAATCAAAATCATATTAGTATCACTTTATAAAGCCTTAGTAAGGTCACACCTGGAATACTGCATCCAGTTTCGGTCACATTACAAAAAAAAGATGTTGAAACTTTGGAAAAAGTGCAGAGAAGAGCAACTTGGATGATTAAAGGTTTGGAGATAAAAACATAAGAATGGTTGCAGGATTTGGGTATGGATAATTAGAGAAAAGGAGGACTGAGGGGGGCAGGGGACATGAGAGCAGTATTCCAGTATTTGAGGAGCTGTCACAAAGAAGAATGGGTCAACTTATTTTCCAAAGCACCAGTGGGCAGGACAAGAAACAATGGATGGAAACTACAATGGAGAGAAGCAACCTAAAACTGAGAAACTTCCTAATGGTGAGAGCAATTAACCAATTGAACAGCTTGCCATCAAAACTTGAAGGTCATCAAAACCTCATCACTGGAGGTTTTTAAGAGACTGGACAGCCGCTTTGCCTGGTATGGCATAGGGTCTCCTGCTTGTGCAGAGGATTGGATTAGAAGACCTCAAAGATCCTTTCCAGCTCTATTTTGAATTGAAAATGGAATTATTTATTCAATTTGTATAGCTGCCCATCTCAAACCAGTGTCTCTAGATGGCAGACAATGATTAAAACACTGTACCAAAAGAAATGAAATACAAATAGAAACCAAGAGATGGTATAACCTGTCAGTGTCAACATTACCACGCTTGGGATCTGACGCCCAGGCACATTGTCATGTCTTCAAGGCCTTCCAGAAGGCCAGCAAGGGTTGGGGCCATCCTAATCTCAGGATGGAGATTAGGATAGGTGCTATGGCGGAAAAGGCACATCTCATGGTGACATTCCTTGGCTGACGGGACCCAGAGCATGCCCATCCTGCTGGATCAGATTAGTTGGGCAGAAACAATGGAACAAAACAGTTGTGCGGTTAAACCTCAGCACGAAGGGCTTTAAAGGTGACAACCAGCACCTTGAATTGCACACCGAAGCAATTGTGTCCATGTGCCAAATAGCCAACATTATTTACAACCTATGTTTCTGCATTTTGTATCGGCTGAAGCTTCCAAGTGCTTCTCAAGGAAACCTTGAGCACACTGCAGTAGTCTCAGTAGGACTTAATACCTTTTTAAAGATGGGAAATACCATACAAACATTTCTGTCTTAAAAACAGAGGTTTGCAGCCTCTGTACGAAAGATTAGAAAGCAAATTATGGTGATAAATTTACATTGTTAACAGAGAGAGAATAGGAAAGATTGTCAGAAAATAAACTCTTCATTTTTAAATAAAAGTGTTGATTTTTAAATAAGTCTTCTTAGGCTTTCCAAAGAGTTAAATATCATAAAAGCCTTCATAAGTAAATTATATAGGGAAAGTCTAATTGTTAATAATTTTGATGTTTGTAAATATTCACTTTAAAAATACTCATGTCACAAAAATTGTACATTTAGTGATGAATTCAAATATCTACAATTATTTGACAGCTTCATATTCCATTTTATTTAATATTTTATTAATTCAATGTTGGTGATTGTTCCTTTTTACAGTGTAGGGTTATACAGTGATAGAACAGATTGGTTAAAAAAAAATCAGTCTTTAATGCTTTAATGCAGAGGTGTCAAACTCTATTTCATTAAGGGCAGCATCAAGGTTGTGTTTGACTTGGGGGGCTGGGGGGCGCAGTCAGCATGACATCAAGGGATTATGGGGTCGTTAAATGAAGATGACGATACAGGTAGTCTTTAAGGACTGGTGCTGCGGCTTAGAGGTGGAGCTCTCGCCTCACAATCAGGAGGCTGTGAGTTTGATCCTAGGTAGAGGCAGATCTTTCTCTCTGGGCACAATGAGAATATATCTGCTGGGAAAAACTCCCCAGTGGCAACAGGAAGGGCATCTGGCCAGCAAACACTCAGCTCCATTCAGTTGCCCAGACTCCACCCCGCAAGGGATTATGGGGTTGTTAACAGAGGATGATCCTAAGTCTCTTAAAGCTCCAGACTGTGAATTGTTGTCCACTTTGGGGTGGGGCCTCTGGGGACCACACATGAGGTGGGATTCTACATGTGGCCAATAAGCCAGTATTTCTGATCACCATGTGTCGTGGGCATCTGTGGTGGCCCAAGTGCTCTGCCAGTGAAAACAGGGTCCTGGGCCCCGTTTTTGGCTGTGACAGCCTCCTGCAGCCTTCTGCCAGCAAAAATGGAGCTCCGTTTTCCCTGGCAGAGGGGTGCAGGAGGCCATCGTGGACAAAAACAAAGCCTGGAACACCTGCGCGCAGCACTTCCAAGCTCCATTTTTGCTGGCAGAGGCACCGCAGGCCAGTCCTTTGCCGTTTCTAGGGTGGTCCCACGGGCCAGATCTAAGCACCCCATAGGACGGATTCAGCCCTTGGGTCTTGAGTTTGACACCTTTCCTTTATGCTTTTGAACATTTAAGGTACAACTGATGTTACAGACTGTTTTGTTCAAATAATCACCTCGGGGTTAAAGTGCAGTACTTTACCATTCCCTTAAGTCTTATGCTAAACATTCTGAACCTGTATAATGTGTGCAAGAAAATACATTTGTCTAAAAATTAGGCAAAGATTCTCTCTTATTTCTTCAAAATACAAAAATAAATAAAATGATTGCATAAGAAGTGGTAACTGCCATTTCCCTGATTTTACACAATGGGAGGACTTCTCCAACCCAGCCAGATAGAACCCTCAAAACATGGCTGAGAGTCACACAACAACAAAAAATATCATACAGACCTTGAGCCCAAAGCCCTATTATATCATTTGGGTTTTCAGTTCAAGATACATAGGAAGAGCTCACAAACCAAGCTAGTTTCTTCCTCTCCACTGACCTGACCCCTCATTCTCTGCCAAGGAGACCTTTTCTTTCAGTAGGGTCCCTACTAATAAGAGTGCCAATATTCCAGGGTTAGTTGCATGGTAAGTCTGAACAGATACAATGGAAGGGACATCCAAGATCGCATGTTGTTCTCTTTCCATAAAAAAAAAATGCCTCTCTTCTTTCACTGGAGAGATCCTACATATAAGCATAGTTCTTCTTGAAATGTGTTTGAGTATTAGTAGCTTGGTAATTAGGCTGTTGGTTTGAGCTCCGAGATTGGCAATTTGATTGCAAACGTTTTGTCACAATTCGAGGAGACATCGTCAGTGCGTTTTGAATTGTTCTTCTTACCTGGACATTCCCAGTATTTCCAGAGCAAAGTGGAGAAAGTAGAATAAAAATTTGTCAGCAGCCACTACATTTGCAAATCTAAAAAAACTGACGTCACTGGTTTCATTTTAAAGAACTAGAAGGGGAGAACACGGGTCTACATTGTGTGGAGACTAAAACTGGCCTAGTTTAGCATCCTCCTGAACACTGGAACGTCTTGGGGAGCGAGGTTATACATTCGTGATTCAAGTATGATGAGTACAATGTTGCTTCTCAAGTACTTTTTAAAAAGCAAGGAGCAATTCCTAGTGTTTCCTTGTTCTTGCATTTTGAGTTTTTCTTTCCTTTTGATTAGAACTCTTGAATAGGTTTATCCTTCAGAGTTTTCTACGATTTGTGCTTTTGGAAGCCCGTTTTGATGGCTATTCCTTTCACATATGATATGGGGGCTTAAGACTTAACAGTTCTTGTAGCAGATAGTTCTTAACTTCTACCAAACTTCCTACTCTGAGGTATTATTGTGAATATGTTTTAAAAACTCCAAATTTTCACTTCCATTTTTTTCCTCAGGAAACCGTTTGTATTTTCTTTTGAAGAATCCCATCTGGAATACACAGTTCCAAAAATAGTTACAAGGTTTGCAATTTCAAAGCACTAATATGTATGCATATTTATATTTTAGAAAAAGAATATTACCCATTTACTCAAAATACATCCCAAAGTTTAAACATCCTGTATAAAAACTTATTTTTAACATTAAAAAAACCAGACATATTTCATCCAGCAGGAGGATCCCATGAACCAAGTAAAAAGCATTCTTCCTCTAATGTTTAAATCTGTATCATTTCCCAAATTGTAAAGTGTTTGAAATGAAACAAGAGCTCTTTATTTGGGAAGTCAGGCAACCTAAAATCTCAAGTTATATCTGATTACCACTTCCCCCCATAAATTCCAAAGCCTCATTTCTCCTTCCCCTTATCATCTGTCCAAATGTCTAATGGAATTCTCTGCTCATTTTATGCTGTCAATTTCCCCAAATCACATTAAAGTGTAACAGGCTACATTAAAAACCACATTTGTTCCTGAATGCCAAATAAAAACCATAGCAAAAGCTGTTTGTTCTAAAGAACACTGCATATTTCTTTTAGTGTTTAGAAAAGCTGTATTTTTCCTTTTGGATGGATATCTAGCCAACCCATTAAAATGCACCAATGTGTAGATTAATACTGAAATACGTACCTTCCATAAAAATAATACAAGAAGCAAAAGCAAAGAAATTCCAAATAGGGAACCTATTGCAATAAGCAGGACACGGACACTACGTTTTGTCTTTTGGTTATGACGCCCCTCCAAAATGACCTATAGAAAATAAAACACACATAGTTATTGCAGGTAGAATACACGTATTTGAAATACTCTTTAGGAGGCCTTTGTTTCACTTCTCACAGAAGTATAGTTTGGATTTGAGCGGTGACTTGTTTACCTTCAAGGTAGATATATAAAAGAGCTTTCATAGAAGTCAAATGCCACTGATTCTAGAGATATGCTTTAATTTTGATTACAGCATAATTTCTGATGAAATAAACATGCACTAAAGATTCTGCATTTATGACACTGCAAATTAGGGTTTCTTGCAAATAGATGCAAACAACATAATGTGCTTCTTCACAACAGCCCTTGGTTTGGATCTAGTACAGGGGTCGGCAACCTGTGGCTCTGGAGCCGCATGTGGCTCTTTCATCCCTCTGCTGCGGCTCCCTGTCACCGGTCGACACCATAATTTTGAGAAGTTTTTTTGGGAGGGGGAAGCAGGGCGTGCCAGGAGGAGATGCTATGGTTAGCTCCACAATTGATAGGACTTTTGGTTAGTACTGGTAGGACACTGCACTAGGAGGAGACTATGTTGGGGAAACCCAACTTCTGGTTGGCTCCAGAATTGAATGGGGGGCTTCTGGTTAGGACCTTTGTGGCTCTTTTGAGTGTTTAAGGTTGCCAACTTCTGATCTAGTAGAATAGGCATCAGATACTGAAATAATGCAAGAACTAATACCAAATGGATGATAAATCATGCCTGCTTTGGGTTAGAAAATAAATCCAAGCAGATCTGGGTTAATATTCAAGTTGTCCAGCGTTTCCTCTCCTTCACTGTCTGACTCCAATACTTACACCAGTGGTTTGCTTATTTTTGTGAAGTTCAATAACTCTGGGGTTTTGATCTGCTGAAACGTCTCCTTTTATCTCAAAGGTAAGCACTGAAGCTTCATCCTATGGTTAACAAGTTTAAAAAAAAACATTTTAAATCAACTGCTCTGTAAGGGTTCAAATAAAAAAATAATATGAAGTAATAAATAAGGCTAAGGAGGTAAGATAGAGAGTCTACATAGGACTAAGCCCACTCAAAATTAAATGCTTTTCAACTGAGGGTATTCAGAGAAAGAGTATTAAGCAACTAAGTAATCTGATATTGAAATATGACACTTTGTCCGTGGTTCTCTGACACTTAAGAATATGATTACACAGACTTCAGTATGACAGCACAAATATTGAAATATTTACAATGCTTAATAGTGAAGGTTTTGCTTCAAGATGAACATGAACGGTCGATTCCTTTCCACTCTCCATGTCTCCAAATTTGCAAAGTATTTGCGAACACAGTGGATCATTCTTCATACAAAACTTTAAGAAAAAAAGAATATAAAGATGTAAAATGAGCAGAGCACACATAGATATATATGTAAAATGGAGCATAAGCATGTTTGTACCCCAACTGGAATATATAATTCAATTTTGACTTCAGGCTTACTCAAATTAGAAAAGAGTATGGAATTCATTTCTTATCCCATGAATCCCATGGGATATCATAGGCAATAGCTAACATAGGTACATTTACATGTCCTCTTAAATCCAGCTTGAGGATTTTTGAATAACTGTTTTTGAAGGAGATGCTTCTGCATGATGCAACTTTCCTGTCAACTCCAGCCCACATTTGAGACCAGTTCACTTCAGGTTCTTCTGACGCTCAGGTCCTTCTTTTGAACCTGAATTTTGAGATGGTTTGCAATCTGTTTCCAACACAAGTTTTGCTATTTGCATGTCATGCTTTGGAAGTGGTTGAGATGAAGACACAACATGGCGCGATCTTCCCAGCAATTATTGTTTGCTTTTAGCTAGTGCAGACATACCCCCAACCCCTCTATAGTGTAGTAGCTGACAGACAACTGTACAATGGGCAGAATATGATTTTTTTTTTGAAGTCCTATTTACTCCTTCCTCAATCCCCCACCTAACCTGTTGGTATATTCCATGAAATGGCAAGTGGCTGAAGTCAATGCTATCTCCACTGTTGCCAGCTTTATGAGATTTATCAGACAGGAAATCATGACCGGGTGACCCAATTCTACTTCATTATAAGGTTATGTTAACATAATCTTGCAAGTCTGAAGGTGCATCTCTCCCATGTCCTTTACAGACCCCAAATTTGGGGTGGTCTTTTCTAAGTCTGTTGCCTCACACATTTTTGCTGTGGGATAAGTTGCCTTTTAGAATAGAATAGAGTAGAATAGGAGTAGGAATTAAAATAGAATAGACTAGCAGATTTGGAAGGGACCTTGGAGGTCTTCTAGTCTAACCCCCTGCTCATTGCCCTGTCTCCCAAGGTCATACGTACCATTACAGGAACCTACCAAAAGACAGGGATTTGTGGTCAGAAGGATGGGCAAGGAGCAATTGCTCCTGCTTCAGTGTTTTAACAGGTTGCATGCGTTATCTAGGAATTCAACATCATGGTTCACTCCAACTCATGAACTGAAACAAGTGTGCTCTAAGAAGTTGACCGGGGCAGATTAACAAGGCACTTCACATTTCGCACGACAGACTTCACCACAGATGCTTTGCTTTGTTGCAAATGTTACCCTAACACAGGGGTATCAAACTCGCGTTGTCACATGACATATTGCAACTCCCCCCCCCTTGCTAAACCAGGTTTGGGCGCGGTCAGCATGTGATGCATCCGGCCCGTGGGCCGTGAGTTTGACAGCCCTGCCCTAACAGCTGTGATTGTGGTGGATGCAAGAGATCCAGATAGTGACAGAGGTTTCTTCCCAGTAAAGCAGAGCCCTCCCTCTCAGCTGATCAGGCTCTGACCAACTCATGAGCATTATAATTTTTGCCCCAGGGAGAGCAATAGGTAGTTGTTGTTTTACCTGGGCAGGTAAACCTATCAACCCAGCACATTGTTTCTTAGGACAGTACCACAGAGATGGTATTGTTTGTGTAGACAGAACATGTGTTTTGCTAAGCTACCTTCTTGCAACTCCTGTCTGGAAGAAAGCAAGTTAATCTGCTTTCTGGAAAATCCTCACATGTAAGCATTAGATGGCGTAAAGCCTTGGTAGTAATGCATTTCTAATTCATGTCAGGAAAGACCTTTAGAAGATGGCACTGGTTATCACTTGTCAACTGTTTTGAATATGAGCCATTAAGCTTTCAGATTTTAATAGTACTGAAGCCTCAGCAAGGGTTACTGTCCTTTTCCTTAAGTCTTTATAAGTTTCTTTCCAACTGCTGACTTCCTGACAGCACAACCTGCCTATGTCTTGTGCTAAATAAATATCCTTAAGTACAATCTGATTTGTTCCAAGATAGCTTAACACTGAAATGAGATATAAATTAAGTTATTTTAGTATAATCAAGCTGCTCTGTGGTTCTGAAAACTCTGCTTATAAGGCAGAAATATGCAATATTACAGCTTTAACAAATCAGTAAAAAAAAGAAACAGTGAAATTACCAGTGGCCTATTGTCAAGTTTTGTGAGGAATGTAATAAGATTTTGCACCATATTTCCCTGTTCTTCTGGTAAAAAACAGTCTCTTCTATGACTTTCATAGTTACATTGCCCATCAGTGGTCTGCAAATTAGCAAAATCATAATTGTTTTACATTTTGATACCAAAGAAATTTGTACACATTGCATATAACAACATAAACAAATCAGTAGAGTAAAAAAATTACAGTTTTAATAAAACATTCTTAAATTAAAATAAAACAAATTGAAGTAATACTGAGAAGAACAAACTTATAGCTAAGCTTTAATACTACCTAAATTTGACCCTCAAATATTTTGGCCACCTAATGAGAAGGAAGGGGTCACTGGAGAACAGCCTAAAGCTGGGAACGATTGAGGGCAAAAGAAGAATGGGACGACAGAGAATGAGGTGGCTGGATGGAGTCACTGAAGCAGTTGCAGAGGTGGGTTTCAGCAGTTCTGGAGGCTCGGCAGCAGAAATTTTGAGCAGTTCAGAGAACTGGTAGTGGAAATTTGAGTAGTTCAGAAAACCGGTTAATACCACCTCTGTCTAGCCCCACCCCCATCTGTTATCTACCTTCCGAATCCCAGCTGATCTGGAGGAAATGGGGATTTTGCAGTATCCTTCCCCTGGAGTGAGAAGGGAATGGAGATTTTGCAGTATCTTTCCCCTGTCACGCCCACCAAGCCATGCCACACCCACCAAACCACGCCCATAGAACTGGTAGTAATTTTTTTTTGAATCCCACCACTGAGCAGTTGCATGACATTAAATGGACTCTGGGGGATGGTAGAGGACAGGAAGGCCTGGAGGAACTTTGTCCATGGGACTTCGCTACTAACAACAACAACAAAAAACACCCTTTTTTTGACCCATACTTTAATCCATGTCTCTAAATATCTTGGGGCAGGAGAGGATATAGTTTTATAACAGGACAGTTGTTTTATATTTTTATTATTAAATTTATTTGCTGTCCATCTCGCAATTTGAAGTGACAGCTAGGACAACTGCAACCCTTTTCAAGATTTCCTAGGAAAGCAGTGATCATAATTCATAAGGACTCATAGTGCCTATCACAAGTCTTCATGCCCATATTGAAAAAAAGATGATTCAGTATGGGGGGAAAAAAACCAAACATTCTATGACTGACTGCACTCTCTTCTGCATTTTATTGTTGATGTAGCATCACTGAGTCTTTTCTCCTAATACGAGCCATTAGAAAAGCTTCAAATTCCAAATATACTGTTCTGAGTTGGAACAGCTGTGTCACTTGTGCTGAGACTATTTTGAGTGTGAAACCATTGCCCTGATCTCATAACACTTCCAAAGTGACTGAAACAATGCAAACCAGCTGTTTTGAACTCATAACAACTATTTGGAACTTACTCGTGCTTGAAAAAAATTGAATTTCCCTACCTAACCCTCTTTCCCTTTCTATGGAATTTGCCCAGAATTACTTATTAAAGGTAATAACTATGCTGGCTAGTCGTTCCCGACTCTAAGGGGCGGTGCTCATCTCCATTTCAAAACCGAAGAGCCAGTGCTGTCCGAAAACATCTCCATGGTCATGTGGCCAGCATGACTAAACGCCAAAGGCGGACGGAACGCTGTTACCTTCCCACCAAAGGTGGTCCCTATTTTTTTACTTGCGTTTTTACATGCTTTCGAACTGCTAGGTTGGCAGAAGCTGGGACAAGTAACAGGAGCTCACTCCGTTACACGTCGCTAGGGATTTGAACCGCTGAACTGCCGACCTTTCTGATCGACAAGCTCAGTGTGTTAGTCACTGAGTCACTATTTCCATAATAAAAGTATGTGCTGATCTTGAACAGGACAGATCAAAGGCAAGATGCCAATTACAGTGTAAATCCACATCAGGGAACCACAAACATTTCAGGCAGGCAGCATCAATCTTGCGGCAAATGCCTTCTCAGGAACATCTATGGGATGTGTGCCAAAATCTGCAAGAAGACAGGTTGTGACAGACCTGTTCTTTTTGTACGTTTTTGTGACCTTGAGGCATGCACAAAAGGAGTGAGGCTTGCATCATCCCCACTATCTTGTAGATTGTGATCCCTTGTATTGAAATTCAATTATTCCCCTATTCTTATATTTTCACAGTATTTTCTGATGCTATTTTCGGCATGCAAAGCAACTCATCAATACACAAAGATCCTTAAGCCCCCCTTGCCTGTCTTAATCTGTTGTAACATGCTCTCCCCTATGCTGCTTTATATCTTTTTCCATCAATGGCACTGCTGGTTTGGTCTTCCTCTTAAATCATAAACGTCAAAAGATAGCATATCACAATCGTTCATAAAGCTTGCAGTTCTATGTGGGGAGCTAACAATTGCGTAATTTGTTAGGATGTATCACATTTCATGTTCCAAATCGAGAAAATAAATTAAGCATACCTTGACATCCAGTATATTAAACAGCTTGGTATCTCTTGGTAGAAAAGAATTGGGTATCTGTATCAGCAGATTTACATCAGGAGCCAGACTTACTCCAGGATTACTGACCTTTGGTGTACAGAAGGCCAGAGTTGAATTAGTATTTTATCTGAATTGGTATCAGAACTATTGCACCCTATCACTTTCCTCCAGATAAATCTTAAAACAATTGTAATTTTAAAAACCTTCACTTCCAAATGTTGAATTCTGCACACATAATTCCTTATGCTACATAAGCTAAAGCGTCTGCATATTTTAACATCTGCAGGTTAGAACTTAGAATAACTTTGTCACTCTGAATGTACACTAATCGGCATATATTAAAATGAAATTCCGTTGCATACAACTCTGAAAGGGTCACCACCTCCAATATACACTACATAAACATGACAATAGATAGATTTAAAACCTGAATTGTTCTCATTGGGTATCTTACTAGAAAAATTTAGTAAGAAAATACATATTTGATTGTAAATTTGTACATGTGATAACAGCAGCGAGGATAGTATTTGCGCAAAGATGGAAATCCCTATGGAGGAGGAAACAATTTAGAAAATATTGGACTGTGCAGAAATGAACAGTATGACGTTGATGCTTAAAGAAAGAGAGGAATCAGAATATTTTCAGGTATGGGGGGAATTCTATAAATGGTTGGAGAGGAGATATGCATAGAATAATATTGCAAAGAAAGAGGGGAGAAAGGTTAGAATAAACGAAATGACAAATATTACGGTATGAGAAATAATTTGGGAGTAGGAAGAAGACACAAAAGCACGCAGAGGATGCACTGATGGATTAACTATGTATTGCATGTTTGTTTGTTTGTAAAAATAAAAAGAATTGGGAAAAATATGATAATATGAGCCTGTTTTATTGTTACATTTCCAACCTTTGCTAGACATATTTTTAAACATTTTAGCTAACCTAGCAGGTGGTAAGTGCCATCTATAAAATATTTTATATACATTTTCTTTAAAAGAAGTTGCCATTG
>JANHFT010002120.1:126026-147894 GCA_032467955.1 Pseudoxenodon macrops
CTGTGCACCGCCCTGAGTCTTTCGAGAGAAGGGCGGTATACAAATTTAATAAATAAATAAAATAAATAAATAAAAATTAGGCATGATCAAGCTCTACTGTCCTTAGATGTATCTTCATGTCTTTGAATTCAAACATAATGTAACATCTACGAAAACAGGAGACGCTCACAGTCTGGATGGTTATGCCACGGAGTACGATGTGACATGTTGAATGTGACTTATGTTGAACTGATGGTTATATCACATAATATTGGAAGGAGGAGGCCACAGTGCAGAGTTTGTGGATCTTGAAACTGATTTAATCTTCACAACTGCTAGCAAATTTCAGGAAAAAAAATATTTTGTTGCATGTAATTTGAATAAGGATCAGATTTAAGTCCACAATGTTTAATAGGTTGAATATTACATTGGAGGTGTAGAAATGTCATCTTCATAATTCTTTTCCAACCTCCTTCAGTGACGCTTATATAATTGTGATTTAGAAGATTGGTAATAACCCTGCTGACTATTCAAATTTATTTATTATATGTACATTGGTGCAACGTAATTGACAGTCCCTGTTATGTAGATTACATATATTATCCATTCAGCATAATCTCATTCACTAAAAGGTTTCAAGCATCTGATATTGTTAGACTGCAACATGACCATCTGCATATGCATGTCAAAAAATAGGAATTTGGTAGTGATTTTGGATGCAGAAAAAGCCTTTGATATAGTACATTTGATAAAATGTGGATTTTGATTTTATATATTTTGATATAAATGTGGATTTCCTCCTTTTTATTAATTGATGGCACTCTATTCCTTTTGCTATAATAATTACTGTATAAATATTTATTATTTATTATTATGAAAAACTGGCAAAAATGTTTAAGGACAAATCTGCAAAATGTTGGAAATGCCATCAGCTGCCTGGATTGTATTATCATATGTGGTGGACATGCCCAGAAGCAAGAAAAGTTTGGATGAAAACTATAACATGGTTAGAAGAAATGATACAGCAACAGATACATTTAAAACCTGAATTGTTCTTATTGGGTATTTTAGCAGAGAAATCTAGTAAGGAAAATACATATTTGATTGTACCTGTGATAGCAGCGAGGATAGCAAGGGAGAAAAAATCCCTATGGAGGAGGAAATAATTCAGAAAATATTGGGATTGTGCAGAAATGAACAGACTGACATTAATGCTTAAAGAAAGAGAGGAATTGGAATATTTTCAGGTATGGGAGAAATTCTATAAATGGTTGGAGAGGAGATATGCATAGAATAATATAGTAAAGGGGAGAAACATTAGAATAAATGAAATGATAAATATTAAGGTATGAGAAATAATTTGGGAGTAGGGAGAAGACACAAAAGCACGCAGAGGATGCACTGATGGATTAACTATGTAGTGTATGTTTGTTTGTTTGTAAAAGTAAAAAAAAAATTGGAGAAAAAAAAACATGACAAAATAAACAAATACAAAATTATGCATATACCCACATATATTATATGACACGTAGAAAAAGATCTGTGTCCAAAGCATACTTAAGGTAGACAAGATGGCATTAAATGATATTGCAAGACCACAGGAAAAGCATAATAATTGCATAATTAAAACGATGGTAGAAGAGACCAAAATAGCTCTTATTTGCCATTCCTCCAGCAAGAAAGTCTTTTTGAAACAATGAATATACGGAGCAAAAATTAAACACCCATTTTTGAAAGGGGATATTTACATTATAATAAACTTGGCAATTCACAATGGCACTTATAATTCAAAAACTGAGATGACTTCCTTCATTGTGAAACGAGAGTAGCTTTTGACATAATGGGTAAAACTAAATGAATAGTGTTCAAAGCATGAACAATGTGGACGGAGATTCAGTGGCTTTGTAGAAGGTTGGATGTCGGACTCGGATAGTGAAAACCTAGATTCAGATCTACCTCAGTCATGAGAAAGCATTAAAAAAAATCATTTCATTTCATTTATTTTTCCAAAAGACAATGAAAATAGAGAATGACGTTCATACATAGAAAGTGATGTTGATTGTCTCCTCCATGCAAGAAACTGGTAAATTTTCTTCACTGGGTCCATAAATAAATGATGCTGGAGACGCAGACCTACAAACATTGTTTTTTCCAAAAGAAATAACAGAGGAAATATTGATTAAAGTGGAATCAATCATATGACGGTTCCCTTGAGTACCGTTTACCATACATATCTTAAAAACTTAGTTACATCCAATTAAACTTCCATAACTGGAGCTTTCATTGTTGTCCTTCCTCCTGCTTTCCCTTTGTGGCCTTTAAACCTGAAGGTGACTTTCCAGAGTAGTTCTGAGAGGTAAAGGAGGAGGTAGAAGTGCAGATAAGATGGAAGTCTCATCCATCCGGGACTGGTGGAATCTGTCACATATCCAGCTTACTTGGGAGTATCAGAAAAGGACTCATTTATTTTGGGATGACTGCTCTACCTAGATGAGCATGGTCAACACTGTATTTATCTCTGCAGCATTTGCAACAGGAATTATTTTCCAGCCTACTCTGGAGAAGTTAGGGACCTTTTAAATTGCAAATGCATACACTCTACCAAATGTATGCCACTTTTTTTTTTAATGCTGGCATCCCTTCCTATTCCTTGAGTTTTATACTATCTTCCAGATTCCTACATTTGTGTTTAATTGTAATTAAATACATATTTACAATTAAATTAAATACATATTATACGTACAGATTTTCATTTATTAAAAAGCTGTATGAGGATCAAGAGCTACTATGCGCTTTAATATCTTTTTCAGAAATTGGGGCTTTTGTAGGTCAAATAAATCTCAGCTATCAATCTTTATAAGTCATAAGGACAACATTAAGCCTCTATAAGGTTGAAAGCCCAAACAGTGAATTTACCTAGTTATCCGGTTAAAACAGCATTTATGAAGCTTTTATACTGCCTTTCCATAAAAATGAGCAAAGGCTGAGCAATTAAAAGAACACACAAGAACATCCACAGGCTCAAAACCCTGAGAAATCAGATGACCTCTGAATGTTGCTTTGCAACGGCTCCATATACATTCCCAAATGCTTTTGCTTACCCATGAATGTTCAATTCGACTTCGTGTTTCTGAGGCAAAGCTAAAACTACACCGTTATCGGACAGCAGGTCATGGTCTAATTCATTTTCACTACAGAAGGAAAGAAATGCATTACAATGTTTACTGACATCCCTGAGTACTGCTTGGTTTTCTTACATAATACATTTGACAATTGATAGCATGATCAAAATGCCAGCAAGCACATTTTCTAGCATTTCGGTACAAGAGTTTTGCCCATTTCAGGACTGTATCCATAGCCTATTTACCTAACCCCAAAAAGAAATATTGTGCCCCCTTTACATTAGATTTCTGTGAAATTTCTGCAATTATGAAATATATTTTTATGCAGTTTTCCCCCCCAAAAAAGGTCTAAGGCCATGATGGCGAACCTATGGCAAATGTGCCACAGTGGCACGCAGACCCATATCTGAGGGCACACAAGGCATTGCTCTATGTCAGCTCTAGCGCGCATGCGCATGTTGGCCAGCTGATTTTTGGCCTTCTGGAGGGCAGAGGGAGGCCATTTTAGCCCTCCCTAGGCTTCAGGAAGCTTTCCTTAAGCCTGGGGAGAGCGAAAAATGGCCCAATGGGCCAACCGAAAGTGTGTTCCCAAAGTTCTGGTTTCCCGCTGGGCCGTTTTTCGCCCTCCCCAGGCTTCAGGAAGGCTTTCTGAAGCCTGGGGAGAGCGAAAATGGTCCAACTGGAGGTTCAGAGGCTTCATTGAGGCCTGCATGCAGGCACGGGGGGGGCAGCATGTGCATGGGGAGGGTATAGCATTATGGGTGTGGGCACACGTGCTATCGCACGTGCACGCGCCCTGTTGCCACTCGAGCAGAAAAAGTTTAGCCATCACTGGCTTAAGGTAAACAACCTGTAGTAAGCAAAACTTACCAAGTTGCATTAATGCTGATGTGCAAGTCATCTTCTGCTCTGCTTAGTGAACTTGAATCCAACACAAAGGTAATGTCCACCTGAAAAAATGATTATTTTCCAGCTTGCAGTAATCAATCTGTATTCTATTAGAATGCATAATAAGCACTGTATTCAATAAATTAGCTGTAATTATATTATTGAAGTCTGTAACTATTCACTTATCAAGGCAGTGTGTAGATTAACGATCAATACAGTTCTCAACATGCAGATCTTTGACTTAACCTAATTTAACTACTAAGCATCATAGGAATCCTGTCTATACAGATGTACTCCTGACCCTGTTTAATGACTAGCCATGCTCCATTTTCATGGTTTCAAACATTTCATTGAACTGAACATGTAAACAATTTACAGCATATAAGTCCCAATGTGTTACCGTTTGTCATGTGATACTGCTGTTCTCATACTTAAGAAATGCTGCAGTTTGACATTTGAATTTATGTTTAATCTTTTTACCAATTATTAGAGACTAGAAAATGCATATGGACACCATATTTTGTTAATAATTATTAACAATAATAATAAT
This sequence comes from Pseudoxenodon macrops, assembly GCA_032467955.1. Taxonomy (NCBI): domain Eukaryota; kingdom Metazoa; phylum Chordata; class Lepidosauria; order Squamata; family Pseudoxenodontidae; genus Pseudoxenodon; species Pseudoxenodon macrops. The sequence continues at coordinate 130,566 of JANHFT010002120.1, forward strand.
AATAATATATTTGAGGCGATCCATCATAGTTGCTTAGTATACAGGTATGATAACAATGACAGATATATTCTACTATATACTAATCAAGTCACTTTTCATATTTATTCTTACTTTTGAAAGATGATCAAGATATAAATACCCAATGTTACAGTTAATTGTCACTCCATGACTTTCCTTTTCCGATATTTGAAAATGTATCGGTGTTTCTTCCTATTGTAAAAATGAACAATATATAAGAAGGCAGAGGTAGGGGAAAGTTTCACAAAAGACAATTTTTCAAATATGACAAGGCAACAAAAATCTCTACCTAGATCAGAGGTCCCCAACATTTATGGCTTGGTAGCCCGGCTCGTGGGAAAAAACGGGTATTGGGTTGTGTAAGTGGTGGGCCAGTGCTCATGTGCGTTCACACAGTTCTACTTCCTTGAGCATTGAACCGGTGCACATGCACGTGTGTGCCAGCCCGCCACTCACACTGGTGGAGCTGTGTCATGGCCTGGTAGTGGGCTACGGCCCAGGAGTTGGAGACCTCTGATTTAGATGTTCTGTGAGATTTTGATTATAAGGAAGACTGAAAACAGGGAATTCTATCTAATCTTTTCCCATTATGCTTCTTTCTTGACTAATTTCCCCCCTATATTCTGAAAGGGTTTGCTTTGCTAGCAAGGATGTCTTCCCAAAAAGAAAATAGCAGTTTTGAAGGAAGAAAAAAAAATCAGAAAATGATTTAGGGAGAAAGGGCGGTATGGTGACTCGATGGTAAAGATTCTGGGTTTATCAGCTAAAAAGCTGGCAGCCAAGGTTCGAGACCCAAGCATCATGCGATGGGGTGAGCTCCCATCCTTGCCCCATCTCTTGCCAAACTAGCACTTCAAAACTATGCAAAACTAAGTAGATAAATAGGTATCGCTTCAGTGGAAAGGTAACAGCACTCCGTGATGTCATATTGGTCACATGACTGTGGAAATGTCTCTGGATAGTGTTGGCTCAATGGCCTTGAAACAGAAATGACCACCATGTCTTATGGTAGGCAATGACTAGCAGAATAAAATCCACAGGGCCTCCTTTACCTTTTTAGGGAGAAAAAGTTAACAATAGTCCCACTTCTCCAAATCAAAATACTAAATCCCAGTATTTGTAAGATTGACTAGAACAAGAAAATGGGAAACATTTTCCCAGGACTTCTGTGGTGGTAATAATTGCCATACTGCCTGTGATCTTTGCAGGCCAATAATACCACCAGCACTACCACTGATAAAGATCTGAAAGTTTAATTCACTTCAATGTAAACCTCAAGTTTTTACAGAAAACACTGATTAGGCTTATCATTGAAAGAGAAAAGAGTGAATTCTATCTTTCCAGTTACATAATGTCTACTGATAAGTTTCAAATTGTAAAGAGAACTTATGATTTATGAAGCTGATGGGACATTGTTATTTTGGATAGAGAAAAGGGGAAAGGCAACGGACCATCATAAAGAAGGTACAATATTTTGATACATGTGTAATCATAGTCTGTATTGTGGTCCAACTAAAGTGATTTCCACGAGGGATGGTGTTGGTGATGCACCTGCTGGCTGCCAGCTCCTATAAACTTAATAAAAAATTTACTAAGCAAATTGAAAGCTTGTTTGAAGTCCTTACATTCAACACAGAGTAAATTACTTTGTGTTGTTCATGTATCACCGGCCACATGGAGGAAACCATTTATAGGTCTAAACAAAGTGTCTAACTGTATACAATGTTAAAATTCTGTTTTTAACCTTTTTGTTTTGGGCAAAAAGTAGTATTTGACATATAGCTTGCTTGCTGCTTCATCAAATGATACTTGGACATTTTTCATTATAACTAAATATACTTTGCCTTGCTGGAAAATTGTACCTGTAGTCTTCCCAAAGAACAAAAGGGAAATTTTGGAAGGAAAAATTATATGGTTTTATAAACAACTGTTTTACTATATAGTCCTTGACATACTTATTCTGCAGTAAGCCTCACTGATTTTTATGAAACAAAAAGGAAAACTTTTTGTTTTAATCTATTCATCTTTTTCCCCTCTTATTCAATGAGTAATATTAAGAGGACCAAACAATCTGGAAGAATGACTGTTGTTTTGTACATTGGTTTAAATCAGTTGCACTATTTTATTTCAGTTTGTCTTGTGAATTAAGTTTCAAATGTTTTAAAATGAAACTTTCGTTTGTTTTTAGCCAAGCGAATGAAAAAGTGTCTGGCAAATTATTTTATACAAAGATATAGAAGATAGGTTTCTTACCTGCGCTACATGTTTGGTGAAATAGAGACCTTTAGGCAGCTGGATATGAAGGCTGGTCTGATAAGCATCATCGCCAGCATTGTACAAGCTGATATTTAATATCAACTGTTTTACATTTCCCACCGAAAGGTAAGGTTTCTTTTCATAAGGCCTATACATAATGAGAAAGAATAATATACATCGTTTTATTTTAAACCACTTCTTTTTTAACTTCAATTTTAATACGACAGAAAAGGAAACACTGTATTAAATTTTAATTTCTTCTTTTATCCTGCATCCTACTGTTAGAAGTTCAGACCTGGCTTTTCCACTGCAAAATTAAATATGTGCAACTGGAATTTGCTCTTAACTATGTTATCATTTTGGAAAGTACCGTAATCATTTCCTAAATGTATCTTTGATATGAAACGCTGCCTGTAGACAATCAAAGTATACTACCCATATTTATATTTTTCAGATGAATTCCTGCAAGCTGATTTGATCTCAGAATGAAGAGAAGCAGCCAACTGTCTAGTCATAATTTACCAAGTGAATATATTTGATCACTTAGTAAACTGGTTGTTTATGTCCATCTTAAAGGGTTAACAAAAATCTCATTTCAAGTTAATCTCTTTCCATCATAGACCAGTGATGCGATCCCGCAAAAAAGTGAGGAAATATCAACCAGATTCTATGGATGGCTTTACGCAAATTTATGTAATAGAGGAATACAAGAGCTAACTAGCTTCACAGGTATCCTAACAGCACCAAATGTGTTTTCTCTGGACCAAAGGAAAATCCCTGTGTGATACTTTGAACTGTCTAGATGAAGGATAAGATAAAATAGTTATAACCAAATATTTTTCTTCAGCTATATTTGGAGCCCACGTTGTATCTCTCAAAGCCTGGTGTGGCTTCTACAGAAGTTCCTCCAGCAAATGTTATTGAACTGTAAATCTCAATGCAACAAAAAGAAAAAGAAAAAATGCACGGGGAATATGCATCTTAACTTTACTTAACATAAATGCATTTTAATTAAATTCATATCAGATCCAATTTAGTTTTTATTCTGCTTTTTGGAGGGTGGCCTTTGGGCTGAAAATAAAAGTGCATAATATTCAGTTTCTGTACTAGGAATCAGTTGATCTCTTTGCAAGACAGAGTAGTTGCCTCTGTCTTTCTACCACGGAATGAAAAACATTTTACTACACATTTGAAGTAGTCGGCACACAACCGTTTATTTTCCTGCTAAATTGAGATAAGGTATGTGTATGATATAATTTTCCTTACCATTTAAGCAATGTATAATAGCAGATGATCCGTAACCACATATCAAAAAACGCCACAACAAATTTTTGTTTGTCCTCATTCTCTGTTCAAACACTGACTCTTTAGTTCTTTATCCTTTCTGGAAAATCTGTTTCCCTCTATATAACTGGAATTTCTCAGTTCTCAATAATTAGCAAGACATGCCTTCTATGCGTGCTACTTCCACTATCACTGTTGGTTAAATGCTCCCTTTTTAATGCAGCCGATACATTATCTTATGTTGCACAAGAGCGCCTGTCATTTTGTTCTCAATCAAATGAAAGCCAGGACTTGTGCACACAAGTGAACATGTCTATCCTATGTTTCATCCAGTGTTCTCTAATGATGTTAACAAGTAAAAAGGGGGGAAAAAACACCTAAGAGGGTTTGAAAGTAAACTTCAATTTGACATTAAACTTTAATTAAGACTTGCAGAAGAGCTGCCTTGAAATAGGCATTTATCAAACATTCTGGCTTGAGACCAATACATTAGTCATTTAATACCTTGGGGGAGAAAAATTGGCACTTTGACAAGCAACAGAAGGTAAAAGTACTACATAAGCAGTAAGTTTCAAATGAAAATGTGAAATACAAATGCTAATATTTCAGTGGCTGGGCCTCTGGTTAATGGTTTACTTGAACGTTTCTTTAAATATAAATAATTGATATTCTTCCCTTTCCTGCTTTCTACTTTTATGGTGTTTTGCTTTGTTAGCAGAGTGATGTGTAGATTATAAGCATCCATAAAGCAAACTAAGAGTTGTTCACTTCATTCAGAGCTTCTTGTTCTTCCTTTAACCCAGTGCACGCAATTTATATGAAATATATACCTGTCAACTCAAACCAATTAAGTTATCTGATTAAAGTAATTTAGAAAGGGCAGATGGGCAGATAAGGCATAAGTGTACACTAAGGTAAACCATAAATATTCTTACCTGGCTTTCTTAGGTAAGACGGTTGGAGGAGAGCCATGTTAGTGTAATGTAACAAAATGTCAGAATAAATCTGATAGCAGAAAGACTGACAAATTTTTATTTAAAGGCATAAGTTTTCACAAGCTGCAGCATCAAATGCATAAACCTGATCTTCTACATCTGACAAGGAACTGCTCGCAAAAACGTATGCCTCCTAATAGCATTTGTTAGTTGAAAAAGACACCACCAGCCTCCTGATTATAAGAAGTTAGTAGCCTGGGAGAAAAAATGTTGTTCACAGGTAAAGGATAAGTATCTGGAGAAAATAATTTGGGGTTTCACACTTTCTGGAAAGCAAAACGAAGGAGATGTCATAGCACCAATCCCATTTGTTTACACCTCTGCCTGCCACTATTCAAGTTGGGGGCTATTTTTTTTTAAACCAGCAAAAGATGATATAATTAGAATAGGGTTTTTTTTCCTTGTAGTTTTCATCTACTGAAAAAAACTTCAGAGCAAGAAGAGGAATGGAAGCAAAAATAGTAAAGATAAGGAGATGTTCCCCCTCCCAACCATTTGCCCTAAAAGTTAACCCTCCCTCCTTGCCTTATATATTTATAAAGAGATTGATCTCTCACTCTTAGGGTACGTATGTAACTAATGAAAACATGAATTAATGGAATTCTTCCTTTAAAAATGGCATTAATCTTCAGACTATTCTATCCTAATCCTAAAAACTAGGATACCCAGGAAAATTTGACAAATCCCAAATTGAGCTGATTTTGAAAGCTCCAGGAGATTTTTGAGATGAAACAAGAGATCCTCTAAAACAGGCCAAATCACTATGAATTCCTGGATGATTCAGAAGGACATAAACAGGCTACAACTCATCTCTATAGGAAATAGGTCCCTGGAGAGAAGGGAAAGAAAGGAACAGTAGGAATTGAATGACTGTCGGTTTCTAAGTAAGATTTAAAATGAATTATTTTGACATCATGCAGAATGGCTGTGTCCCTGAAAGAAGATAATGCAAAAGAAGTCCAAAAAAAGTGAAATGAAATCAGATTAGCATTCAGGTAGTTAGGGGTTTGCTTGTTTCCTAAGAAGGGGGACAAATGTTTCAATTCAGCCCTGAAAAGAAGGCCAGGTAAATTCAGAAAATAGAAGAACAGATTATGCAACATTTGCCTTTATAACAAGGTAATTTAAAAATTCTAGTCTTTGCAACCCCTAAAAGCATTTTGCAGTTCAGCAGAACTTCTGCTTTGAATGTGAAAAAGTTACTTTCCCTTTTAATTTATGCACCATGATTGTGAAAATACATACTTTTTTTTAATACTGAAAACTAGGTTTGCAGATGGTATCACTGAAGCCTACATATCTATTTACCCACATCATGATAGATAAGACTGGACTATTACCGGTATATGCACAAAAATAGAAAGACTGAACTATCACAACGCAAGAATGGGTGGTGAAGATGACAGAAAGAGCAGAGATGACAGAATTAGCTTGTTTGCTTAGAGAAAGATCAATGCCTATATTTATCAGTGACTGGAAGCCACTTATGAGCCCTTTGTAAACTCCTTGGCGCTCCCACAATCTGAATCAACCCTCGTTAATACCAGCTCTCCAATTATCATTACAGGGTAGGAAGTAAAAGACAGCATGAGGTGACAGGTACAATTTTATAACAGAAGACATGCAAAGATCCAGGGAGAAAGGTGTATGCTTTCCACTACTAAATGCAAAGTCTGCAGTGAATAAGTCTATGCTTTCTAGAGAGAGAAAAAGGGAGAACATTCCTTCGCTGCCTAAAATAGCATGGGAAGATATTATAAATCTGTGCATATAAGTGGAATTTCATTGTTCTATCTAATCAGGTGGCAGCACCAAGGGAATCTTGTACCACCTGATCAAATGGTTATAGGAATATTTTATATTATCTAATCTTAAGAAGTTGTAATGTTCTTTCAACAATGCACTCTTTTGCTAAATTATAGCACAGGGATCTACATGGACATAAATGCATTTGTTGCATTCACAACATATTATCCAGCCAGGTATTTTTAACCATTATTTGTTGAATGGGACAAATTGACCCGATTAAACAAATAACATTGAACTGCATACTGTGCTAAATAAAAATAAAAAGCAAACTACTGTATATAACAGTTCAGCATATGTAAACAGACCAGTGTTTTGAAGATAGCAGAATAATTGCAGAATATCATCATATAAACATAGTTTCTCATACAGTGCCAGGGCGCCACATGTTTATTCAGCTCTTCTTTGTGTCAATTTACTCAACTCCTCTGTGACTCCACTCAGACACGATTCTTTATGCCTTGCAGAACTTTCTGATATCTCATTCCATTCTTTTCAGATGGAAAGCTAAGTTCACGAACCTTGTTCACTTTCTCTCAATTATAATGGACTTACTTTGGAAATGTAAATTTTCCAGAAACTTGAAGGTTTGCAGAACAGTTCTCTTGAGTACAAAATCTTGCAAAGACAAACTTTGAAAGAAGAACAGAAACAACTTTTTAGAACAACTTTGAACGTATATGTTCAAAAATATTTTTACCATGAAATCCAAAATAACCAATCAGAAAACTTTGTTTGCCTTTTAAGTTACATAAATTTGGCACCCTCCATTTCAATTCATGCCATTCTGTCTCTACCGAAGGATTATTTTAGGCAGCTTTTACAATCAATAATTACAGTGACTATATTTACTTCAGGGGGAATAGAACATGAACCTAAAAAAGGGGTTCATAAGGATAAAAAAAAGTTTTATAACTTTATGAAGTAAAATCCAAAAGCCAAATCAAGAAAAGAAATAATTAAATTAAATAAATCTAAAGGGCAGCTTTCTGAAATAAAAGGCTGCCATTTATAATCAAAGATATATAGCCACTGTACCAAAAGTTCAAAGCAGCCTTTATCACCACATAAAGCTTCAGACATACCACAACATCAAACATGAGGTGTTCTTGTAAGAATATCTAGTAAAAAATCTGAAAGAGCCCTTTCCGGCACACAAATATGTAAAGGTGCCAAACCCTAGAAACAAGCAATTTGCGCCAGCAAACCCCAAAATATTTCTCCCATCTTGAGTAAAACATACAACAATAAATTAAATAATTAGCCAGTTGTTGCCAATTCACAACAAAAATAATTAAAACAATTTATGGGACAGCCTTATGACAAGATCTGGGTGATGAGAAGAATACTTCTTTTAAATGAAATAGTTTCCAAACCAAAGTGATAAGAAAAGAACAGAAGGTGCTTGTCTTTTGACATTTTTTGTTGGATGCCGCTAGGAAAGTTCATGTGGAAACAAATCCCTTTGACCTTTCACCACAACAGTATCTAGAGAGCATGAATAAATTTAGAGCAGTTGTTATGTTCAACTGCTTTGTCTATTGAAAAACTGTGTATCAGAAAATAAACATATTTGCCTTGATCCAGAAAACTATGCCAGCAACAGAGGTCCTATGTTGTTATGTCTGAACTACTGCCTGATGTTTTCTGTAGATTCAGGCAATAATTTGGCCTAATCATTTGGCTTAATATGTAGCGACTTTGTTTACAGTTTGACATTTTTATCCAAAGTATACACAAGGCTATAGGGATTCATCATGTCTCAGTTACATCAAAAGAATGCATAAATCACAACAGCAGATGATGATCCAGGTTCCATATGGTTTTAATAGTTACAGAATTTAGCACGAACATGTGTTTTCCTTCCCTTCTGCATGAGAAAATGCTCTTTCTATAGTTTTATGTGCAATAATGTTATAAAATCCATACTTTAGTATAGCTAATGCTACTTCAAAGTCAGCCTCACCATCAAGTCCATATAAGTAGAAAAAATCTTTCAGATGAGGATCAGAAACAGAAAAGTAGCCAATTGCAAGTAGTTGTTTCACTTTTAGACAGCTTGTTAAGACTTCATTTACCATGGTACAAGCTAGCATGACATACCTTGCTGCGCACAATATTATCCTCCTTCCGTTGCTGAAGTACTGGCTGGAGTGGTTGGAGTTCATCAGCATTTCTCTTCTTCAAAACATGGTGTCCCAGGTGATAGGTAGCTTCAACATGTATAGGAGTTTTTATATCCCTTACATCTTTCTAAGCATGGTGAAATCAAATAAATGAATTGCATAGAACTGAAAACAATATTTACCAATCAACAATATAAGCTGTTTCTATTTTTCAGCATTTATCCTGAAACAACACACAAGGTTTTGCATGGCAGACTACACCCCAAATTTGAATTCTCTCTTGTAATGCTTCTAAGGAAATCCATTCAAAAGCAAAAGCCAGGCAACGTTATGCAAAAAATGAAGCCCAATTAGCTTGAACATTGCATATTTAAGAATTTTTTAAAAAAAAATTATTTCTATGTTAAGATTCTTCATAACACAGAGCACATGAGATTTGATTGCTCAAGACAGATACTCTTCCCCCTTACCGGATCAATTTATAAAGCTCACACTGAGTTGTATTTAAATGTTTCCAGTCCCTTAGCTTTATTGTAGTGTAATACAGATTGAAGTACGGCCTACATTGAAGTACTAAGGAAAGACAGTGGAAGAATGAGCATAAATCTTAAAACAGCAGTGAAGCTGATACTTCATTTCTCTATTTGATTAATGGTGCAGTCCTGATTTTACTAGGATGTAAGTCCCATTGAGCATAATGGAAGTCATTCTTAACTAAACAATAAATTCATGTTTAAATTCAAAAAATGAAATCTTGTATGCTACAGTAATTACTACACTTTTATATTGGAATAAGTACTTTTTTTTTACATTTACCTAAGTATGGAAGATTTTATATTGTGTTTAACTGCTTGTGAAAATAAATCTATACAAAGTATCACAGATTATATTAAAGTTGATTAAATTATTCCCTTGATGTGGGGGATAGGCTGTCACTGATTGTTCTTCCATAGGTTCCCTGCCCTAATTTCCAATAACAAGTTTGTTTTGATCAGTTCATAGGTGTTCCAATTCATTCTGATTTTCCACAAGGTTTCCTTGTATCTGCTCTATATTATTTTCATTACACCAATTAGCTATTAATTATTTTCTCAGGAATTGAAAAAGCATGATTTGAAAAATGAAAGTTTGATACCTGACACCAAATTAACTTAACCTCAGTGTCTTCTTACAAGTTCAAAAGTTGCAGGAGGAGAAAGAAAGAGCTGAAGAAGCTTCTTGGATGAGAAGTGAAACATCTTCAAAGAAAACCAAGAAAGCCTAGTTGCCTCTTGAAAAAAGCACCTTTAGGGCAACCATGACCTGGATGACTGAGAATCTCCATAGTTGACTTGTGGTAGATGTGAAATATAAATTGTGATGCAAGAAGCAAAAGTGTCTATTTTCAGAACTTGAATAAATCTTCACAAATGACCATGGTCAGAGTTTGCATTGAGTGGTCAATGCCTGGAATGCACTACCTGATTCTGTGGTTTCATCCCCAAACCCCCATAACCTTAACCTTAAGACTGTCTACTGTTGACCTCACCCTATTCCTAAGAGGTCTGTAAGGGGCGTGCATAAGCACACCAACATGCCTACCGTCTACTGTCCCCATTTATTCGTATCCATTTCCTGTATTCATAATCATGTTTATATTTATATCTGTTATCTTATACATGTTTGACAAATAAAAATAAGTAAAATAAAATAAGGTTCCCTGACCGGAGTCAGCTAGAGCTTTTTGGATAACCTTCCCAGTGAATACTTTCATCCCAACAAGTCTATGAAAACAATCTTACCCTCATGAATGCCTGATGGGTTCTGCATGTAAAGTTGTTGCTGCTATAGATTTGGACACTTCCAGAAGTGGCTTCAGAGGTTCCATTAGAGGAAAAATAAAACCTCGCTGCAGTATCTGGCCTTCTATTAATATCCAGGCTTAGATTATAAAGTAATACTGTAAAGATATATATAAAAAAAGAATAAAATAAGAGGAAGGATTTAAAAAGATCTTTAAAAACATTTCCATATTCATTAAAGAGATGGTGAGCTACTACTTATGTTAACATAAACAAGTTGGCAAGTTGTAAGTGGTTCTACATTTTCAGGATTTTCTGTCCAATCTTTGGAACATCACTTTTATTATTAAATCTTAAAAGAAAAAAAATCAGAATTTGGTATGTGCTTTTGCATGTAATGTCTTTTAGTGTGACATAGCTCTCTGTCTTCATATAAATATAACACTGCTTAAAGAACATGTAGCTTTTCTCCAGAGCATCTTGTACGTTTGTAATTTACCAAGATATGATAATATGCATAAAATACTATGACCTTAACCCTTTTATTCTGGTTTGAAAACTGAATTATAGTACAAATGCCTATGCATATGTTTTAGGGGAACATAGCCTACAAGAACACTCTTTTTTATTATCATAACCACTAAGGAGGAACATTGTGGGCTAATCATGCCAGGATAAATTACTTTCAAATTATTAACATTGTGTATGTCTGAAGAATTCTATGCAGCATTCATGGCAACATTTTTGTTTCCTTTTTCTGAGAGAGAACAACTGGCTAAAGATTACCTTGCCTAAGGCAAGAGCAGAATTCAGAATTTCCTGGTCTTTAACCTAATGCCTTTAACCAATAAACTCAACTTGCTCTCTAGGACCATCTTAGATCACATTAACTTCTATTTTTTTTAAAGTTGCACTAATTCATCTTTTGGAACACACACACACACACACACACACACACACACACACACGTGTGTATATATATAGGTAAAGGTTCCCCTCACACATGTGCTAGTCGTTCCCACCTCTAGGGGGCAGTGTTCATCTCCGTCTCAAAGCCGAAGAGCCTCTGTGGTCATGTGGTTGGCATGACTAAACACCAAAGGTGCACGGAACACTGTTACCTTCCCACCAAAGTGGTCCCTATTTTTCTATTTGCATTTTTACGTTTTATCGAACTGCTAGGTTGGCAGAAGCTGGGACAAGTAACAGGAGCTCACTCTGTTACATGGCGCTAGGGATTCCAACTACCAAACTGCCGACCTTTCTGATCGATAAGCTCAGCATCTTAGCCAATGAGCTACTGGGTCCCTTTGTGTATAGTGCGTATATTATACAATCTATAGTATTATAATATAGACTAATAATATAAACTATACACATATTATATAATATATAGTGTATACATAGAAATCAAGATTTGATGCAGAATTTTATAGGGCTTCATTTCTAAACTTAGGACAAGCAAGTTATTTTCAAGAAAGAGACTGATATTGAAGGAACTGTTATTGCTCTGTTACTGACTTGGGTTTCTGCCGTTTTCTTAATTCATTGTAATCATTGGGTTTAATCCTTGACAGACATTACCTTCTGCCAGAGTTAGGAACCTCCACCCTAAAGCAGTCTTGTAGAAGTGAATTCTTTAACTCATATTCTTTGATTCTCTGTCTTTGGACCTTCTTGCCATGTGAGTGATTTCCCCCTAAATGTTACCACACCAATTTGCTGCCAGAGATGGATGACTACCGTTGCTAGGGGAAATTGCCCTTTTTTTTTGGAGGGGGGATTAATTTTGGCAACTTGGGGTGCTTTACTTTCTTGCTTTCTGACAAAAAGAAAATCACAGGAAATCTTGCCTTCAGTTTCGGAGACACAATTTCTAGGGAATTTAGAGGTCATAGAACACTCATTATGTATTTTAAACTACTGATAAAGTAGTAGTGAATAACCACTAGCCTTGATTTATGAATCAGCTGTAATAATAAATTTGTCATAACCACCAGCATTTTTTAAAATACTCAGTTAGGAATGTGCTAAGCTTACCTATGTAACCTGGAATGGTTTGGCTAGTATAGTTAAAACAAAGCATTAGATTAACACACACAGCTGGTTGTCCATTTCTCACACAGTCCAGTATGGTTCGGTTTACAGAGTTGGGGTGTTTTAAGGATGCTTCCACAATAATTACAGCCCTCGTCCTAAAAAGGGGAAATTTGTGATCACAAGATGTTCTATCAATAATAACGATGCCAGGCATACTATTTTTAAAAAACATGCACATATTCTAACAGATCAAATGGCATATTAATTAAATAGCATTCATGTCTAACTTATTATTTAAAAGCAGACAAGATCAGAATTGTACCGAGCTGAAAACAGAGATTGACTTTTTCGTTCCTTGCTTGTCATTCCTGCTCAAAGCGCCTTTTGCCTTTCTGTGTGATAACATAAAGAGAATTTATAGAAAGGCATAGATGGGGATGAAAGAATTGGGTCACTTCTGAAAGTTAAAATCTCTTATCTGGATCAGAGTACCCATACTTACTTTGAAAACAGATTGAGTTTTGTGCTATGCACAGATAAATGTTTTAACTTGAGAAAGTTTGATGAAGAAATGCTACTTTTCCTTTTGCCTTCAAATCATCCTGTGATTGCTAATGAACACCTAATCTTAGTATGCAAGACGTGACTGTGAGATATATAAATTCTGAGGTTCCCATTGCTTGCAACATAACTCCTAATGGTCCCATTTATTAAAGATGTAAATGATATACTAATACTGTAGCTTAATGATTAAGTTCAGAGAGTCTGATTAAATCATATATAAATTTTAGTTCAGTTGCCTCTAACCCTAAAATGTTTGACCCACCTCAATAATACAGCAGAATCTGACAAAAAAGCACCAACTGCTACATCTGTAAGAATAAATAGATAAATAAATAAATAGACAGAGAAAGAAAGAAAGAAAGAAAGAAAGAAAGAAAGAAAGAAAGAAAGAAAGAAAGAAAGAAAGAAAGAAAGAAAGAAAGCAGGAGTACAGTTTGAGGACTGAGGCATTATAAATGTTCTCTTTGGCACTTTTCTTTTATTGCACATTCATCTCCGGACTACATCAAAGTGCTGTTTGCACATCATTAATTACAGGAATATGCTGATACATTAAGACATGTTTTATGATTAGAATGTCTAAAACAGATTTATCATAATATGGCTTCATTGTTTTAATTAATTTACTTCTGCTCCAAATCCACAAGAAATCTGAAATGGAAGAAAGTAAATTGTAGAGTCCTATAAATGGAAGAACATTTATTTATAGCAAAAAATAAATTCCCCCCTGCTTCTGCAGCCTTCTTTCCAATAATATGTGAAGGGGAAAGGGGTTACTTGGACATAATCACCCCTGGTCTTCACATTTTGAAAAGGATTTTTCAGGTAGTTTGCCTCAGTGACATCTGTGGAATCTTACTGAATTTGTCAGAATGAGAAAAGCAGTGTTATGGCATCATGGCACAAATTCCACTTCTTTGTGGCCTCTATACAATACAACATCCAATATAGAAAAAGAGCAGGAATTGCATTATGACGACATAGCACTGCTTTTATCAGTTTGACCTCCTCTCTTACACAGGCTGCTACTTCAAATTTCATATGCAATCAAGAACATCTGGAAAAATCAAGAAACCTTGAAGCAAACCCTAGTTTCAATGGGCAGACAAAAAGCATTTTCCCTCTAGGGACGTGCGGATAAAGTTAGTGGATGCTTCCTAATTTCTTCTGGCACCGTAGAACATACGGTCCCTCTGTCCTTCTGTTGGTTGCCTGAAGGGGTCTGATGCATTACTCCGGGAAACACTCAGTTAACGAAGGAGTTATAACAAAATATTCTCATCAAAAAAGTGCTTTCCACAATATTTGAGAGGAAGCATTGGAAGAGAATGATATAGATTCCGGTTGTGATGTAAATATACCAAGTGTCCAGTCCACTTTCTTATTTCTCTTTGCTTTCCTAAGAAATATTAGAATTGTTGAAGGATTTGTTTTGCCTGCAAAAGTGATTGGATTATGAATTACCTCTAACAATGTACAGGAAAAGAAGAATGTTGTCAACATCATTAGCATCTGTGCTGGTACAACACATCTAATCTTCATCTTACACTTCCTAACAGTCTAACTTAGATAGTAGTTAATATGAGTATTATAAGAATGATTTCTTTATTTTCATTTCTCTCTTCTTTTGAGTCTTCTCTTTATAACTTCTCAAGTAAAATCCTACATGTAGAGGCTATTTCTTCAATATGACAAATCAGCTTGTTAAAGTATCAGTGAATATGCCTGCATGCTTCTATTCACAAGATGCCAGGAACATTTGGTGAGAACACTTCAGAGAGCATCTTCATGATTTCTTTTTCGGCTTCTCAAGGGTGATGCTCATAGATAGAAGCTTCTAGAGTGCAGAATTCACATTGCAGTAAGTCATGAACAAAATTAAAAAATGTTCTCGAGCTGCATGTGGTCTAGAGAAGGAGCAATAGTACAAACAAGTTCATCAATACCTAACATGTTTTTCATGATATGACCATCCTATTTATTATTATGGCATTCTTCCAGACCAGTGGACTCCACTGGACCCCACCAGTGAAGATTGTAGATTGGAGGCACCCTGTTACATTGGTTTTTTCTCCTTTGTGGTTCCAGCCTGAGACACACAGCCAAGCTTTGCTGTGGAGTGCAACGGGACATGGTTCTCTCCCTTAAACAATTTAACGTTTATATGATACCACTGGCGAAGTCAGCAGCCAGTCTGGGATGAAGGGTACTGCACACTGATAGTCCAGGCTGTACGAGGATACTGTGGAAATCCTTGTCCAATGTCTTGAATCTGTGTAGTCAGCTGTGACCCTGTATGGTCAAAGTAAGTTCAAATTAAATCCTTGCTGGGTCTATCCCAACTTTAGCGTTCACTGTAGACAGAGGTGCAATTCTCCCAAAGGAGTGCTTCATTGTTTAAGATTCTTCATGGAATTCCCGGCTAGAGAAGCTAGTTATTAGCGTTGGGAGGCTTTGCCCAACTTCAGTTGGTGCATTAATTGAAAGACCAGGTATCAGCGTTCCAAATATCATCGAGAACTCCAGACAAAGCATTCCAATATTCCAATTTAATAAGAGAGACATGTTGGCACATCTGTGAAAACCCAAATCTGAAGATTCTCAGGTTTTCACCATCCAGTTGAAAGTTCAAGATCTTGCCCCCACATCTACAGGTCCGTCACATGGTCCAATCATTCACTGCCAAGCCTTTTCAAAGGACAGAGTTTTCATACTTAATTATAAGACTCCTTCCCATGAAAATATGCTGTTATTTTTAATTCTTAAGAATGATAGGATGGAACCTTTGAAGGCTGTTCATTAGAGGAACAGAAAGAAACAATGAAGATCACAATGAAAGGAGAATACTTAAATTTGATTTACTAATACAGAATGAAGCAAAATACTAATGTAACATGTAGGTATACTGCACTTACATTTACCCCACTATTTCTTTTGATCTTCTTACCCCACTACTAAATACTTCTAATAAAATTACATGTCTGGTTCTATTTTTCCATTTTCTTTGTCAAATTCCAGTACATTAGTCTGAAAAAAAATTAGCATAGCAATGCTACAATTTTAAAGCACTGGAAAAGTCTGTTTAATTCAATAAGACTCAATGCTAAGTAGATGCATATGGGACCATGCATATTAATTCACTTACATATAAACAGGCTGTCTTTAAATTGCTTTTTATAACTTGTGTGTTCCATGCCAGTTCAATTGTATTTTATTATTTGCTTCATAATGATTTTGATTTATTCATTTAGGTTTATGTCCCAGACAGGTGAGCAAGAAATGAAAAAAAACAAACATTGCCCAAGTGATTTTAAGCACATGAAGTACTTAACTCACCTGAATACCCATTGCTGTCTACATCAATTCTCCCAGATATGGATTGACCAAACATGCGTAAACTGTTGCTGATTTGATGTCCTTGAATTCTCTAAAAATTATTATTAAAACAAAAATCAAAAAAGCTGCAGTAGAGAAATAACAGAAAATAAAATCATCCTTTCTCCATTGTGGGAGCTTTGTATTCAGTGCTAAGTAGAAATGATGATACTTTCAATATCCCAAACACTTTCTTATGATTAAGTAAACTGTTCTGAGGGCATCCTCAGATCATCTATTAGGCCAAGACAAAATTGGCCATATTCTTAAAAGTTATGGGGGAGGGCGGACACACAGAAAAAGTTGCACTGGTTTCATTACATCTGCATTTAAAGGAATAGCAACAGCACTTAGGCTTATATACCACTTCACAGTGCTTTACAGCCCTCTCTAAGTGCTTTACAAAGTCAACCTATTGCCGCCAACAATCTGGATCCTCATTTTACCCACCTCAGAAGGATGGAAGGCTGAGTCAACCTTGAGCCTGGCGAGATCTGAACTGCCAAATCGCAGGCAGCCAAAGTAGCCTGCAGTACTGCACTCTAACCACTGCGCTTCTGTGGCTCATAGTGCATTCATAATATACGGTAATTAATTATAATTACATTGATTATAGGTAACATCAATTACTTTGTCTTTTTTCTGTCACATTAAATATTACAATTTGGTAACAACTTTGGACAGGGATGGGATATGTAAAGCATTTTCAACATCTACAGATGACTTTGGAACCTAGCATATGCATTTCTGTTCTACAAACACTTCTGTGCTTCTAGCTTAAAATGTTGTTAACATAAGCAGCTTGTTTCTACAATTTGAGCTGGACCACTTGTGAACCGTTAAGTCTCATATTATTGGTAACAACTTTGGAAATACAGATAGCATGCATAAGGATTTTGACTAAGAGTCAACACTGACAGTACCAGATAAATGGGACAATTTAGATCTTTATTAGGTATTCCATCCTTCCTCTGTTCCAACTTACTCCTACTTTGAGCCATGGTGGTGCAGTGGTTAGAGTGTAGTACTGCAGGCTACTTCTGCTGACTGCCAGCTGCCTGCAATTTGGCAGTTCAAATCTCAC